>JAVQJG010053047.1:0-33069 GCA_036024015.1 Craterocephalus amniculus | reverse complement strand
GTGGGCCTCGTGCCCGCTGTCTTTTGGGTTGTTTGTCCACCTCTTAATGTGCCCCTCCGAAAAATCGCTGGCCCCACCCTGGCCCCCCCTGTAAAGGTGGTTTAGAACCGCCACTGCTGTTTGGGTTCAAATTGCATAGGTTGACAAAAGAATTACAAAAAAAAGATTTTAACACTGAATTGTGTTACTCAATAGAACCAAGACCAGTGATTTCATTGCAAAAAGGAACTAAAAGCCAGGAATGACATCACTGGTTATCCCCTTAAATAATATTAACTAAAAACCTTTTTAAATGATTTGCTATAAGTAATGGCTTCTTTTAAATTTTTAAAAGAAAAGCATACTTGCAATGCATTATATAGGCAAAAATGAAAGATAACTGTTTTTCCCGTGTGTCCTTCATAAGCTTCATGCCACGTTAGCAAGAAATAATCAAAACAAGGGAGGAGGGGGAGGTGCACACACTCACTGGTCAACTAAATTCCTGAGACTGATTAAAGTACTCATGAGTGTATTGAAAATCAATTAAAATCCCACGGACTGTTCTTGAGATATATAACCATTACACTACTCCTTACCACATCCTTAGTTTAAAAAACCACATCACAAAGGGAATTAAACCCTGATTCAAGCCCTTTTGAGAATCAAATGCCTAATAAAAACTTTCAATCACAAAAAAGAGAATGCCTCATAGCTGAGAGACGCTGTGCTGCCTAAATGAAAAAAGTAGGATGACCTATAAAAAGGACAAAAAAATATTTGGAGAGATTTAATTTAAAAGTCATGTTTCGTCTTGATACGTAATATCCAGACAAAATCTGGAGAGGAATAAAATGACAGCTTCACTCCTGCAGGTCCTTTATCATGATGGCGTTTCTACAGGCAAAAAAGATTCAGGTACCAAAGTACCAAAAATGAGCTTTATCTCATCACAGACAGGAAAGGAAGTAGCTGGAGGCAGATTTGTTGCCAGCGTAAGTAGAGATGTTGGTTAAAAGCCATGGGTTTTCAATTGCAACAGTGACGTTAAATGTTATGCAAGTGTTCAGTGCACCTTAAACTATCATCTTACAGTGCAGGATGGATTTTCTTTTTAATAACAGTCACCAAATGTGGCAGCGGGCTCAACAAACTAGTTAATAAAACACATGCTGTATGTGTGACTAGGGGATAGATATACTACACGGAATTGGACTCATGGAGTCCAGTGAAAATCATCTAGTAGACTTATAACCCCAGAGGTTAATTTCCAGACAAGTTTCCAGGAAAGTACTTGGCAGTCAGTTTGGGAATTTTTCAAATTTAAATCTCTAGGGAAAAACCTGCACAAGTATGAGTTGTTTTAATCAGAGACCTTAGCATAATACAAATAAACATATTATCTTAACTCAAATCTTTGCTTTCCAGATACTTGCAGGTTATTTAAGAGAAGCTGATAGTTTTGTAGAACCAGGTTTAAGACCAATCTGAACAAGTTAGCGACCATGAATAAGTTGTAAATTGGGTAATGAAGGAGCATTTCATGCAGGGGTTAGTGACGCAGGTCGGGCTCTGTCCTGTTTTTGTGTCCCTGTCTTGTAAAAGAAACCCAATGAAAGACTGATAATCTGTTGTAGAAAAAACGCCAAACAGGGGAAGGTTTGTGTTTGCGAGTTTCTGAGTGAGCGTTTGAGGAAGTCACCATCATCCCAGTGGCCTGTTTCCCGTTTAGTGTCATAATCCTGCCCAGCCTGCACTTCCTTCCATCAACAAAAGTGTCTGCATTACTAACATACAGGCCTGATTCATGCACATCCATATAGCAGTCACAGTCATTCTGCACACAATGACTATTATATGATGTCATATGCAGACGCGTGAAGGCTACACCTGTTGACTGTGACACACTTCTCAACAGAAATCTCCACTGAGGTGAAACAAGTTCTCAAACTGCTTTTTATTCAAAGCAGGAGCATTCTGAATATTAGGCATTTATATGGCTGGACTCTTGAGGAAAATACATGTTTAGGAAGTGGAACATCTCATATGATCCAGCCAGTGTCTGGTTTTCAGTAATTTTCCTCCCATGCATTCAGGCTTGTTAGATGAAATGTTAACGTTTATCACACTGTCTGACCTTTGGTGAATATTCTTCATTTTCTCTGCACAATCATTCATTTAGGTATTGTCAGAGGAGCTTACCTGCATGCAGCTGGGATATGGCACAACCCACACACACACCATCATTAAATACACAAGCTGCCTGCATAGGTCTCTGCTCGGAGGGCCTTTAATATAATCAGTCAGGCATGGATAAATAAAACTTGCTGCCTGATCTAAACATACACACGCACGCACACACACATATCTCTTAGTGCAGTAAATCAGAGGGGTAATTTATTCTTCAAATATCGCTGCCTTTCCTGTCAGCTGTCTAAACAGTTCTTGTACAAGAAACACAAACCTTTTCCCCATGACATAAATTGTGACTAAGGTTTCACCTCCCAGTAATAGGACAGCTCTGCCCGGATACCTACAGCAGTTAAAAGGATCATCAAGAAAAAATTTTTGAAATATGAAATAATTCAGTTTATTTGATTGCTTAAAACTACTCATTTTGCCCCCAATGCTTCAGTTTTCTTACATAATGTAATAAAATAGAGTATAACCAGTAGTCCAGACTGGCCAGGAGCGGGAAAGAGGAAAGAGGACAGGTAACACAAGACAGTCTGAGGCAGAAATACCTAGACCTATTATCTACTAACAAACCGGGAAACGGGGCCAGGAGTATGGCTTTCTCCATTTGTAAATGCATGGAGAACACAGACGAACAAAAGACGAGCAGAGTGTAGAAGCAGAGCATGCGGCTGCCATGGCAACCGCTAAGTTTGTGGACGTGCACAGTGTGAGCTGAGACGGGGAATGATAGGTTTGTGGATACTGTATCTATGACATTTAGACATGCTGGCCCTGCCATAATATCCTGTGCTGAACTAACGCCACATCCAGACCTTGACATTGATCCAGCATTACCTCACTGGACAGAAAAGGCTTTAAAGCCCCAAAGGGACAATCGTGTTGTTTCAGTAAAATGCTAAATGTGAAACAGAGTGGGGGTAAATTCCCATGACTTCCTTTGAAGATGTTGTCTTTCTTATTGAATGTTTTGAGGCACCATTGAGATTTGAACAGAAATATTTCAGTCTATATAAAAGCTCTGACACTTGAGTACAAGCATACCTCATTCAAGATATACAAACTAATACCACAAAAAAGCACACTTTTGATTAAATAAGTTTTTTAGAAATCCTACTTTTTAAAAAAGAAATTGACCTGACTGATTCAAACTTGTCTTTTGTTATTAATAAATTCCCTGTAAACCAAACTTCTGTTTTGGAGGCATGCACTCTTGCAGTAATGTGATGAGCGTGCCGGCTACCCAGACAGATATTCATCTCTATTTGAAGCCGATGGCTGTGTCAGTGAGAAGCCCCCGACAGGTGCGCCGCTGTAGGGAAAATACTTCTGCGGGACCTTCTGGATTCGGCTGGGTGTGTCAAATAGCTCCTTATTATGCGGACCTTGCAAATACCTACAGTTAGAAAAGTAGACTATAAAAAGAGGGTATTCTCAGCTGAAGCACACTGACCTATTCAACATATGATGATGTGTCTGTTTCTACCAGCAACACAAGATGCTGGCCAACACCACATACTGTAGTTTCTCAGTGAAAATGGCTGTAAGATGTGTTGTAGCAGTTGGAGGTTGATAGTTTAAGGCATACATCTGGTGGGATTTTTCTATTAACAACTGCTTTATTTAATATGCAGTTTCTTTTATCTTTGTAAAGATGTGTGTTTCCAAGCTTTTGTGAAGTCTCTAACAGAGATACAAGTGTTACACTTCCGTTTTGACTTGAGGGCTCAACATAATCAGCTGCCTTTCATGGATAAAAATCAGTTTTGCATAACTGAAAGTAGCGGTTTTGGTCTAATCTTTTGTGGCTATATCGTTTTGGGTTAAAAAAAGAAGTGCAGTTAAGATACCAACATTTTTCATCAAACTGTCATCATTTTCACATTTACACTTGCCAACATCAACCAAAACTGACAGCATGAAATGTTTTGAACATGAGGGCAGTTTGCTTGTCACTGAGAGGCCCTCCAAACACATTCTGCTCAATTTCAGGCTTTTGTTTATACATAAAACATGTTTTATTATCATATTGTAAAAGTATGTTTTTGGATCTGGTTTGGTCCCTAAACCTGTTGACATTGCTACTGAAATTTCCCAGTCTAGATACCTGGTGTCAGCTTTGTCTTTTGTTTATTCAAAGAAATGCCAACTAAGATAAATATATGAACTGATGAAGACTTCATGATGTGAAAAACAGACTCTTATTTGCTCATCTCCAGCTTTTTCCTGTCTCTCCCACATTATTTCTCCCTGCCACATCCAAGCTCACTCTTATTTCCTCACGATGACCCTTATCACTTGTGTCCTCTCACCTCATCACTCCTTTCATCCATCCTCCTGCTTTGTCTCTTGTCCTCCTCTCCGTGACCTCGGCGATGCATTCCTGCATGCACTGGACCGCTGTTTGGAGAAGGGAGCATGGGGCTGGCTAACACTTGAACAAAATAGCATTCATGAGGGGACTGAAGGTCTGCCCTTGTGTTCTGATCTTTGCTCTGCTGGCTCAGAGCAGAGATTAAATCTTAAAAAATCCTTTACACATTTCCATGTCTTGATGAAATTAAGCTGGAAAGATTCATTTTCCTCTTTTTAACTACAGGTTGGAACAACAAGGCGTCAGCTTTAACTGATCTCCAGCTTAAGACAGACACCTGTTTCCATTAGGATTTGTTGGACTTGATTTGCAGATGAAGAATTAATGATATTATGATTTATGTCCTGATCTAAATTTGATTGCACATTTTGATGGGAAAGAAGTTAAAATATCTGCTACAGTAGTGACATAGTTTGTCGAATTTGACCCATGTTTTATAAATCCATGCACTTAACCTGCATGGATTTCTAACCCTCTAAAACAGCTGAAGAATTTTACAAACTCTTAAGCTGCAATCTATGAAGCAGTTTTAATATCAATCAAATATGACATTATGAAAACTCTTTAGTTCTGTTTACAAGTTAAGTGAACCCTATGTAAACAAAGCTTTGATGACCCAATATAGCAGCTGCACCATCTCAATCCACCATTGTGTTTTTACAAGTCTTTCCGTGACACAGATGAGAATTTCCTGCCAAAAACAAAGCGAAAGTTGCTGGAAACTCTTGACCAGATCATGCATAATAATGTTATGTACAGTGTTTTTACCCTGTTGCATAACTGTTTCATATTGTCCAAACGCTTTTCACTGACACAATTAAGTCATAATGCTTATTATATAGAGATGAACAAACAATAAGGATGGATGAATTATTTTCAGAAAACGAAACGAACTCAGGAGTCAGGTGGCCACTTTCCAAAACATTTACAGAGTGGAAAAGCACAGTGGAATTAGCCAAAAACACAGATAAAGAATATCTTCATGTGACCAAGGTCTGTGGTGTTGAATAGCTGTTTACCTCTCATACTGTATATCCTGTATGACAGGATTTTAACACAGCGGCAGACTTGACCAGGAAGTCGGTCAGACTTTGGTGGGATTCTCACGGCTAAATACCAAAGAAATGGAGAGAACGCTTCCTGAATGTAACCAAGATACCAAACAGCTGCTTTGGGTCTATGACTATCCATTATGTGGAAATTTTCTGCACATGTGCAAGCAGAGCTCACTAACCTGTTTATGACTGTGACGTGCTGAGGGCACAGTAAAAAGACAAAGCCGTCTTCAGCCCTTTTCGTTATCGCATGAACATCTGCCTTGTTGAAAGACGACTTGTCGGAATTGTAATAATGCAAAGTGCTCCGAATTACCGTACCTATCTAAACTTGTAGTTTTAAAAAAGATCTGACCTACGTAATGTTCACATTCTGATCAGATCAACATCAGATGATTGGCAGAATTTCTACCTTTATGTCATGGGAAATAAAGCTTCTAGCTTATTTACATACTGTAAATTTCGTTCTTCGTATGCCAAGAAGCTACAGTGTGTTGAGAAAAACCACAGGCCATGACTGAAGTGTGATACTACTCAGAGATTAGATTTAGTATGTGACATGACAACATAACAGTGGGTACAGTGTGCTCTAAAGCTTTGCTGGCAGACATATTGTAACACACTGGATAATTCCATTTACTAATTGAGCAGAATAAGGTTATAGGTGGGGTCTGAAATACTTCTGGTCCTGGTTGCATAACATCCCACACACGCACTCACACACACGCTTTAGCTCAATTAGCACATGCACACATCATCACTACCTGAGTCTGGATCAAACTTGTCCCTTTTATGAAGACTCATACCGGACATTAACCTGAGTATTTAATAAAGATTTTGAAGCATGTTATCACAAAGGCTGCAAACTCATTTTTAATCCTTACTGCAGCACAGAGATGCTGAATCATGAGCACCACCTGTGTGTATGTGTGCCCATGTGTGTGTTGGTGTGTGAATAAAGGTAAATCTGGTGAGAATAACAGTGAAACTGCAATATCAATTGTAGTCATTTTTTTTATGTAACAGCAGCCCATCCTTCCATCCATGCTCATCCCAACTAACCACTGGTCCGCTCTGGGCACTCACTCATCAAGAGTCAGACAAGCATGCACACTCTCAGCTCCAGACAATTTACATAACATATTGAACAGTGAGAGGGAACTGAACAGGAATGTAAGCGACTGTAATCACCCCATACACACCGTTGGGTTTAAGTGACATGCAGCAGCACTCAGGAAGAGCCTGAATCAAACCAGCAACTCACAACCTTTACCATTATAACTGAGAATGGTTTTAGTCACACATTTCTTGAGTGTTCTGCATAATCTTTCACTTTATTCAGCTGTTTTTCCTGATCCATCTGTTGTCAGGTCTGTACCATAACAACTTCATAGAAGACATCAGTTAATATTTCCTAAGTTCCATAAAAAAGGGAATTTACTGCAAACAGCAAAATATAAGTCAAAAGCTTGATAGGAAGTGAAATTAAGATGAAAGCACTCATACAATAAGATTTACAAATCAATTTCAGTGATATTTAATTCGGTCCGACAAGGGCTGCCGTCCTGCAGGACTCTGAATTAAGTCGTCACTGTGCAGAACTGCATACTGTACAGTAGGCTGTTGGATACATTTGAGTCAGGTGTGTTGGAGCAGAGAAACAGTGAAAACCTGCAGGACTGTGGCCCATTTCATGGTTGTTTGGCCTTATTTCCACTTTTTAAAAATGTCAAACATTATTATATATTGTTTAGATGTGATAACAATAATGAAAATAAAATTTGTCATTCATTTCAATAAATAAAAAAAAATAAAAAAAACCATTAATGTAAGACAAACAGGGAAACAAGAGCCGTTGCTCTGCAAAAAGGAAACACACCTGTTTTGACTCGAGACTTAACATCAACTTGACTAATTTCCTAAGAGGTGTTAAAAATTTGCAAGTGTTTCAGTTTTGGCATGAATAATTAAAAAGATTAATTTTGTGCCCTAAGAGGAGGTAAAAACAGGTTCACCTGCAGAAGATGCGCTGTGTGGATCTGGAAGTATTTATGTATTTTAGCATTGTGTCAGCGCGTGCATGTTTGGCCAGTGTGTGGGCCCACACAATAGGCCTTTGTCTCTCCATATCCTATTTTTCTCCAGCAGGCTGACACACAAACACACACAGAAACCCCCACACACACAAGCACACGCGTCATCCGTCATCCACACACACAGTTCCTCCTGGCTTCCGTCAAGTTACAACAGTTCAGAGACAGCAAAACAGGAACAATCTGAGATTCCCTTCCTGCCTCATTTCCTGTGCCCGTCTCCTCACCATCACCTCCCTCCCAAGCAGATGGAGAGAAACAAACAGATGAATGAAAAGGAAAAATTAAAACACAGGTTGAAGTGAATTAGAGAGGATGCAGGCGTGGTGGTGGTGGGGGGGGACAGATGTTTTGTTGTTAGTGTTGAAGTAGTGTGTGGTGACCTGGTGAGGAGTGTGGGTTAAGCTAAGGGGGTCAACTCAACTTATTATTTTAACTTATTATTTTAACATGTGTTATTTTAAAAAGGGGCAGATTACGTAAGATTTATCTTCTATATGTTCCTTTTTATTCATGTAGAATAATATCAAGTCAAACTGAACATGAAATGAAATGAACATGAATAAATAAATAAATAAAAATAAAAGATTAAGCAGTGAGGAGTGTGTGTGTGTGTGTTTTACCTGTGTATTCATAGATTTTTGTTTAAAAGTACCACAAAAACTTTAAAGTAATATTCATACATGCATACTAAATTGGTCCAAAAAAGCTACTGAAGTCGCACCAATCTGGCACTTTTTTTTGTAAATTTGCATCACAAACAGCATCAGTCCAAAGTTTGTAATGCATTGTATATTTGCTGGAACTTTTTTGCCAAACCCTTTTTGCAGGGCCCCCTTTCTACATTATCAACAAGAATAATGTCAAGCCCCCCACGATCCCAGTACGTCATGCACCCTGAAGGAATGTATTAACAAATAGTCTAGTTCCTGGCTGATACTTTGTTAACTATAGTTAAATTCATGTCAATGGCAGAAGGAATCATACATTCCTCTGCTGTGTTGTGAGGGATTTCTGCAAAGTACTTCAGGTAAGTTGAGTTTTCCATTCTAAACAACTTTGTAATTCAACAGTTTAGTAGATTATTTCTAAAGTAATCAACAGGCTTTCTTGTGTTGTGGGTGAGATGTCCCCTAGTGGAGTTGTAAATTCTTTCTAAGCATACTGTCAGATGCTGACATTTTGTCACATACGACACACTGTTGTCTCTGTTCATCATCTATCTTTGCCCATTACCATTACCTGGCCAATTTGAGGGCAAGATCTGCATCTTTTTTTGTTTTTATTCCTGGTAATTGAAACATCTGTTGTTGATTAATCATCATTAGCCCATTGGTACTTCCACATATTTGTTCATGTTTTGCTAGGAATCCCAAAAATGCCCCCCAAGTGTACCGCATTCCAGTTTGGAAACCACTGTTGTATGTATGAGCTTGTGAAAGAAACTCAGTGTGACCAGATCCATCTGAGTTAAGACATGATGCTTCACAAAATCTTGTTTTCATTTTCAATAATAATAAGATCAAATTCACCAAACTAAGATTAACTGATGAACTTCAGTTCCTTCAGATGTCTGTGGCAGAACTCATGCTCTTTGCTAAAATAACGTCAGACCACCAACTTCCCTCATACAGTGCAGCAGCCGCCTGAACAAATGTTCCTTTGAAGACAGAAACCATTAAGTGTGGCATCAGATGCACTTTTTTCACATTATTCCTCCTGAATAACACAAGTGTCATTCATTATAAAATGAAATAAAGAAACAGAAAACTACACAAGCAACACTTCAGATTTTCTAGTTTTTATGATGGGAAAAATGCCGATTTTATAGTTTATTTCAAAATCTTTAGCTCTTACTTATAATCTGATAAGGTATCAGCTTTATGTAAACTATTGATCATCCAAAAAAAAGGCATTTTAAAAAACTATAGGAGATTCAAACTATGAAATTACTGAAATGAAAGTCTAAAGCTACATGGGTTGTGTTTATGTTGGATAAAATCTAACAATGTGTCTTTTGCTCATGTTTTGTAAGTGCAAAGTTCACACAAGGTAACGCTGTGAAAAGGAAACAGTTGTTGGTACAAAACATCTTTCATCTTAGTGTATTTATCAGGCTTTGTCAACATGATTAAAGAAAGATTTCATGATAAATGATTAAATACGTAAAAGGTGTAAAACAACATGAAAGACGGTAAAAAGGAGAAAAAACAAATGTTTCCAAACTGTATAATTAAGGAGTTTTCATGCTCAGCTTGCAAACCTGATACAACACACTTTGGGTTGGTAATTTAGTGACGACCTGAATGTGAAAGGTCATTGCACGTTATGGAGCTGGTTTATGGGGTACTGGCTCATACGCACGCATTTCCCCACACTCAGAAAGGCACACGCACACCCCTGCACACTTAAAAACTCAGAGCACCTGATGAGCTGCGGTTCAGAAGAAGGAAGTGAAAACTCAGTCCATCTGCTTTAACAGGAAGTCAACAGAAGCCACATACAGGCATGCTGACGTCAATCAGAGCCACAGGAACACCTCCCCATAGCACACACACACACACACACACACACACACACTCATACACACATTACTCACAATGATGCATATATACCATGATAAAAACTCATTTAAATCAGACGCCTCATCTCCTTTTGATTGCAAGATTGTCTGAACAACATTTCGGCGCAGTAAACCATTTTCAAATATTCACTTGCCGTAAGTTAAGTGATGCTTAAATAAAACACAAAGAAATTATTTCAGTTTCAACTGAATTAGAGCGAAAATAAACTGCAAAATGATTTAGCAAAGATTGAAACTGTTTATATAAAGTCCATTACAAAGGTTACAAGAGTTGTCAAAGAGTCAGGGGATCAAATTCTTCCCTCAAATATCAGCAGCAGAATGAAAACCTCTGCCAAACTGGCTGAGGTTCAATTTTCTCCGATCTTACTTTGATGTCATATCTAACCTTAGTCAGTTTCAGAGAAAATATGTTGGCTGTTTGATGGGTCGCTACACTTACTCTTCTCAGTTTCATAGTTGCTCAGCTTTGTCTCCTTTTTACGCAACAACAGACTTGCCGTTGTTCTTTAATGCTCTGACGATGTTGGAGTGACTGCCTACAGGTGTGAAAGTGTACAAAGTTCATGCTTTTCCACAAGGATGACTCTGAACATGTGCAGTGTTTAAATGGTGAATGCTCCCCACTTAAATTTAGCCTTTAAAGCTCATTTAGTGTTTTTATGTGTTGCTCATCAACTCTTTTACATTTATGCTTGTACCTAATTTTTCTCTACAGTAACACAATGAATATGTTTGTGCAATGTGGAATGGATTACTTTGCACAGGAGCCGCTCAACTTGAGGAGGTACTGCTGCAATTCCATCAAAAGCTGTGATATATGTACTGAGAGCAGCTTTTGGAGCATCTTAGTGACAAAAAATATACAGTGATTTAATTTGAGGGGATGAAAGCTTATAAACTCTGTAAGGATGATTGATAAGAGATAGCTTTATATATATGGATTTAAATAGTTTTTAATGTTATACTTTACATTGTCTTTTGTCTATTTTAATAAATAAATGCATCACAGATGCACATGCAGGATATGCACAGAAGTTTATACAAGGATTATTTTACTGTAGGAGGGTCAATGTTTTGCCTCTCAGAAGGAAAATTTACAAAGGGTCATGATCATCTGCCAGCCAATACTGTTTGTCCTCTAACAGCTGCTTATCAAGAGCTTTGTCTTCATCAGCGGTTCTTCCCCCCCATGCACCAACTTACATACCGTATAAAAGAAAAATACGTCTGCATGGCCTTACTTGTGCTCTGCAGTCAGAGTGGAGACTAAAATAACTTCCTTCAGGTACAAAGGGGTATTACTGGAGCTAGCAAGTTAGCATGCTGAATTAAAAAGTCTTCATATACAGCAAAGTCGAGATTTTTCTTTTCTCCACATCCTTTTTTTAAAGTTTTGATTCCATTATTAAACCTTATTTGACCCTTTAACGTGCACTGAAATGCATGCATGGCTTTTCTCTGTGTAAATGGCTTTGACTAATCCAGTGAACCAACAGGAACATGCTCTTTATACAAACACACACCAGCACACACATTCACTGAAAAATGCTCATAAAGTCCTTTGTACTTGGCCACACATGGCATCTCATTGGCTTGGACGTGTATATGTGCGCACACAGTTTGCAGTACAGAGACGCACAACCAGCTGCTTAAAATCAAACGTGATAAAATACCAAAGGGTAGGTTTGCTGTTATCTTTGAGTTTGAGCCACTTCAATTGACCTCGATGTGTGTGAGTCTGCATGTGCATGGGTGTTTGCCTGAACTGCCAGTTTAATTGTGTTTGAACAAGGTTAATGAGTTTGATGACACAGTGGTCTGGGCTAAAACGCTGGTGAAAAGAAATGAAAGCCGTCACGTAGGCAAATTCATGAGAAAAAGACAAGACAAAGGAAGAGGTGAGGGAGGGAAAGAGTACTGAGGATGAGGAAAATTAGATCTAGAAGAATGTCTGAGCAAGATTTAAACCTGATAAGTAACAGCTCTACACAAGCCAGACACGTAGCAGGTCATTCCTGTGAGCATTTTTACCTGGGAGACAAACTCTGGTGATTGGATGCTGTGTTGTTGCTGCAGGAGACCTCCTGGATCAACAAGAGAATCAAAAAGAAAACAGATGTTATTAAATAAAATACACCTCCTTTACAAACTGCATCAGCTCACTTAAACTCACTCATTGTAGTAACTTGTATAAAGTTTTATTTAAAAAATACATATATATCCAGAACAAACTACCTCAGGTCCTGTTTTTTATTATGATTAAACTTTTTGGGGACACAACACATTATCTTACATAACCATTAATCCCTAAAAAGCGTAAAGTGCTTTAAAATGTGTGAAATTCAGAGATCCTGATGTCCAATAAATTTTTATTGAGCCAGGCTCGTTCTTTCCCTGCCCACATTCCTAGTTTCATCTAAGCCAGTTGTATTTCTGAGAAATGCTCAAGGTTTGTTTTGCTTCAATGCTGTGTATCTGAGCAGCCCAGTAAGAGCGATCACAGTGCCAGTTATAAAACTCCATTTAGCACATTCAGGTGCTCATGGTCCAAGAACGCGGTGAAACATACATGCGAGCTTAGGGAGAGATAGCAGTTTAGCATAAAATGCATCCTTTTAAAGTAAAGAAAGGCAGTTTTCCTTTGATTAAAATGTTTATCAAGAGTTTAATGGTTTTGGGTTCACCTGCATATCATGGAAACATATTTATGAGGGTGATCACAAATACTGCCAACCAACTCTAAGAGAGAAGTAATGGACAAATTTGCTTCATTACAAATTATTAATAAAGGAAATGTGAAAAAACTGTTTAAACTCATAATTTATACATAGATATTTTAAATAACTTTTTCGTTACACTAGAATGAATAAACTATATACAGTTTTTTTATTAACGCATTGGTCCACATATTCCCACACATCTGTATGTCTCAGTCCGCACTCTTCTCCGTGTGGGGGTGTCAGAGCTGAATGTAGGTCAGACCGCCTTCATGCAGTCAATACACCAAACCATGTGTAATAAAAATGTGATAAAGCAGACAGTACTCTGCAACTTCAGAAACCGAATCACACAATCATAAACCCTCTCTGTGCAGAACAGAGAAAGGTGGCCTACATTCACATTTCCAGAAAATCTGGCTCTGCAGTCGCAAATCCTCCGGGAGCAACGATGCTGAAGGTGACTGTTGCAGCTCTGAAAGAGCTGTGTCGCCTTCATTGTCTCTCATGGAAATTCAGGTTTTGGGAGGTTTTTTTTCTTTTCATTTTGCATTATTGTGTGCAAACCACATGTGATGCTGTGGAAGCGATACACCATAAATGGATACTGTGCGAGCAGTTAAGCGAATTTTTACCTCACATGTGGTCAGTTTCTTACAGAGCATTAGACATGTGATCTACATGAAGAAAAAGATTCAAGAAATAAAAGGAGAAAACTGGTGTTTTGCCCCCTTTTACTTCAACTTATACAAACCGATTTGTCAGATTGAAAAATGTTTAAACCTTTGCAGGTGTTTTAATTATTTTTTTATGAGACTGCTGATGCACAGGGGTGTTTTGTGGACTACTTTAGCAGCTCAGCAGCTCAGCTGGAAACAGCGATGACGTCACACATCCTGCACCAACTTCTTTACAGCTCAATACTTCCACCTTGTGGTAAAATAATGGAGTTGTAGGCTGACCTCACAGTTATCTTTAGCTTCCTTTAGTTTTTTAAAACCAGAATAAGCACTTCATTTTTTAACAAAAAATAATAAAAATGTGACCCCAAGGAATACATAAGTGGACATCAGGCACCTCAAAAGACTGTGATGAGTTAAGGCAGCACTTGATTCAGTGATACTTACTTGCTGGAGGCACACTGGACATTGGTCAAAACAGTGAAGTTATTCCTCACACTGCGAAGGCTTGCCAGAACCTTAGGGAGGCAGAGGGAGAAAGAATCAGGGGCACCGAACAAGCTGTCTTCATACGGTTTCCTTTACAGCCCAGTTAAATGTTTAAACCTAAGGGGAATAATTACATCATTGTGCTCCTTTCAAGTCTAACTTGAACATTTACCTTAAATCCCTGTTTCTCCCCTGTTTTGTATTGCACTACTAAATGAGGCTGAATAACTTTGTGTAACATTGAAATGTTTACCTGAGCAAAAGGAGTCACAATCAGGTCATCACCATGTCTGTGAACACAAGAAAGAATCTGATGAAAAACATGAAGCTTCAAACACAATATTCAGCACATATCAGGATTTACTATTGTCTTGAAATTTGTGGTAACTACTGAGCAGTATTCATGACTAAAGAGTGAAATCTTTAGTGAGAAAACATATAAAAGTTTTTAAATATTTTTAAATATTTTTAAATAACCCAAAGAAGAAGAATCCAGAAACATATACTTTTTACTGTTCTACTTTATCTTTGTTCTTGTCAGATTTTATTTGCAAGTTCTTAAGAATTTAAACTTATTTTTAAAGCCACAAAGAAATAATAAATCAAAGTCATTGTTTAGCTTTATGCATACAGCATGTAGTGTTTTCAGATAATGCTGAACAGAAAACGATAAATTACATTGAAATCATTTTACAATGTTTTGTGTATCTTCATTCTGTATACAGCAATATTTAAATATACACAAATATATATCTATATAGATATATCGCTCTAACGGGCTCAAATGTCCAATCACGAATAATGTTAGTTCAGTATATCAGGCCTCAAAAAATGCATGTGAAAAGTCTAACTGGCCTGAGTGACATGTTTGGAGTCACTGGGAGCAACAAAAAGGCCCTGTGCTCATTCACAAGTCAACTTTGACCGCACAACATGTTTTAATCACAGCTTAGATTTTCTCATCATGCACCAGGTAAAATGGCAATGCCTGCCACAGGTGGTTTTGCTGTTACAGATTGAATTACTGACTTGTTTTTCAGGAAAGTAAAAGGACCATTCGAGCATCTGGAGATCCATCGGTTTTAATAAGTAAATGCTTATTTGCCTAAAGCTTTCTTGATTTAAAGCAGCTCTGTGTAGTTGTAACCTCAGGAGAATGTGTCAATACCACAATGGGTGCTGCTCCGAGCAGCTAACAACAAAGTTTACTTTATGGTTCTGGGGCCAATGTCACACCTAAAAGTCTCACTCATTTAGTCAAACCTGGGCAGCCCCTAACCAACGCAGCTATGTTGTATCGGTTTATGAGTTGGTGGTCATAACAGACACCCACATACTGTATTTTCCCATAAAAAGTGCTTTTCTTTTTCATAACATGTCCATTTTAAGGACAAAGGGGAAAATAAATTCCATATTATTAGCATTAAATATTAAATATCCACTATCTGTTTGCATTATTCAAATCTGTGCCAAAACTGAACCACTTGCAGTTGTTTCAACTCACAGTTCAGAGGCAATGGAGGAGTTTCTTGACATGGACTTAGGGGACAGCTCATAGTCACTGTCAGAGCGATACAAGAAGGACTCTCTGCGCTGGTTATGTCCTGGGAAGTTGGTGTGGAGGACCAAACCAGAGCCAGGGGAGGCCTGGGGGTCCAGAGGGCTGCAGCTTGCAGATGGGCCATTCTCCACATCAAAGCTGCAAACACAGAAGCAAAGCATTTTTGTAGAGATTTACATCTTCTTGTTCTTATAGTCAATGGAGAAAAGAATTGTGGGTGAACATGGGTTTTGAGTTAGAGAAATACTGGATTCAACTTTAATATTCAAAAGTCAGAAAAAGTAATAAAGATATCAGCTCTGGAGTCCACAGAAAAAATATCCAAAGGGCAAAAGTACTCCCAGCCTTCCTGTAGTTCCAACTAGCCAAGTCTTTTCTTGTCATTATGAAGGAGTGAAAACAAGATAGAATGTGGAATAATAATATGGACTTGCCTGGTTTTAACAAGTCAGGATTGGGGGGGTTAATACACTTAACATCTAACAGTTAAGTCCCACACTCACATAATTATGTTGCCTAACACACACACCCACATTCATATTTAAGAGAAGATTAGTCATAGAGTGGCCCAGAAAGGGCACGTTGACATGCCAGAGTGCACACTGTTCATTCACTGATGAGAATTACTAAGAATGAGGCTCGTACAGTCATGAGAAAGTGGATGAATGGGTGGAAGGATGTGATGGTCCTTAAGGAGACATTACTGTAGAAGAGATGGAAAACAGAAAAAGTAATCAGAAGGATGGTTTCAGGAGGAAAATAGATACCTTTCCAGATAAATGCCCAACAGTGGGACATTCGCTTCCCCTGTAGTTTGAGTTTCTACAGTAAAAGTCAGTCTCTTCCTTCACTTTGTTAGGCCCTCATCGCACCTTTTACACAAACACACCAGCAGAGGGGAGCTGGTTACACTTTAAACTCTAACATCAAAGAGTGTAGTTACTGAAGACTCTGAAAGATTTACATTAATATCTTTCCAGCACAAGACAAAGCTTGGAGGAGCTGCTATTTTGTGTACTGTTCTTCATTTCTTTTTGTACAATACTTAGATGTCGAGCAGAAAATGCTGCACTTCATCAAAATCATTTTTCAGAGAAAAATAGGCAGACATGAACTGCAACAACATTATTATGTTTGATTGGAATTTTAAAAAAAGAAGCATCAAGTGTTAGCTTATGAAAACTTAAGATTTGTGGGACATTTGGGACTGAATGGATAGAGTTCATGTTTTTTATGCCCCAAATAGACAGAAGAGACCAGGAAGTGAATGAGACTAAATATAAAATTAAACAATAATTATGATCAGCATCAGTGCCAAGGCAAATAAATTACAGTAGTGGAGTTTTAAGATGCTTATTAAAAGCATGGACAGATTTTAGTTCCTGTTGAACATCCAAGGTGAGTTATGCGGAAAATCTCTCCCCTCAGAAATAAGAGTAGAAAAGATCTCTATGAGATCTCCAATAGGCCGTCCAACATTATGTTAAACATTTCAAGAGGGTTAAAGGACAGGATATGGACAGGAAGTGGAGGAAGAATTAAGGAAGAAGGCTGGTGATTTCACAAACTAAAGAAAACAAGAGTACTATTACAATTTGCACACATGGTCTGAGCCTCCTTTTTTCTGCTTAGAAACACATTTAAGACATATATTAAAGGAAAGAAATACAAAAAAAGCCAAAATTTAAAAACCCAAAGCTGCTTTAGTTCCTGCTGTTCCACGAAAGCCCCAAGCATTGCCCAGTTGTGCAGTCCTGGGCAAAACATTACAGGATAAATGTTTTTTTAACACACTTATCCTGCCTACTTCAGCAAGATGAAGCACTTTAGGCAGATAAGCAAGTAGAAGAAGAAGCTAAGATTTGCAGTCTTCAATGAGAGGCATCTTGAGGCTTGCTGCAACACAGAACGGTAACGGAGCTCAAACTGGCCAGCACCCATTGTCTTCTGGAATAAGAACTTTGATGACTCATTTTAGTTTGAGTGACAATTAGGGTTCGAATTACAGAAGAGCTGGACAGCAGAGGAGCTCCCCCATAAACATTCAGCTCATCTAAAGGGGAGTCCCCAAGCTGTCCACCTTTAGGTTACAAGGTTCCAAATATTTTCTTCATAAAAAGAAATGCCAATAATGTTTTGGGCGTTGAGTGTTTAATCATTTGTTTAATCTAATTAATTACATCCCCCAAACATCATGTGATCCATGCTGTTTCCTTCAGCATTGTGGACAGTTTGTTTTGGGCTGCAAGCGTCCGTACAGTGACCACCTGATCTGCTTCTTTCTGTGGTTGCAATAGATCTCTCCGTCCCCAAGTAGCATGTAGTAGTATCACACGCTTATCTTGGCAGTAGTAACCATATCTTTTACTGTGGTGTGAACACTTACATGTAGTTGCAGTGCATGGCCAAATGTAAGGCCTCTGTGTATTTTGAGCCCCGCTGAAAATGGATGATTTAGATTTTTTTTAATTTTAATTTCCTTTTCTGTATTAATAAATTATTTTTCTTTTTTTTCGCTTTCAGCAAAGAAAAACAAAAGGAAAAACACTGAAAAAAAGATTATGTGAACTCTTGGTGTGACTTAAACATGAATACAAATGCATGCCTGCATTATACACTGTGTGCAGAATGCATGACTGCTCTGCCCTCAGGTCAGTTTGCATTGCTTTGCATTGTGGTCACATGACCACTTCTGGAACCAGACCTGTCAAACATACCATAAATAAACTGAACTCACAATGTCCGCTCCTCCGCTATTTATCAACAAATGTTGTAAGCTTTACATGAATTTTGTTGGCTTGGATCACAATGGAAATTCAAAAGGATAGCATTTTCTGAAGGCTAGGAAATGCCTCCAAGACCTAAAGTCTAAAAAGGCTTTCAGATAAATCAGGAAAAAACAAACAGTCATTATTTATGCCAGGCCTGCTCTCTGAGGATTTCTTTCTTTTTTTATCTACATGCAGTGGAAAGCTGTGAAATAAAGGGAGCTTTACAAGATACAGTAGCTTTAAAGTGAAATGCTCCCAGTGTGTTTATCACAGCACTGCACATCTCAACTGGTTTACTGGTCTCATATTGGTCTCATGTCCTGCACCTAAACCAGCATATGGGTTTTTGGCCAACCATTGGCCTGTAAGAGAAAGTGAACCATTGTTGAATGTATAAAACACCTTTGCCATCGCCCATTAAACCCTTTACTTTTTAATGTAATTTTCAAGTTATTTTTTCAAAGAAAACGGCTACTCTTACAGTTGCTTAGATAACTTTTACTGATTTATCAGTAACCTAATGCTAAACTACTATATTTACAGAAATATAAAGCAGATTTGTGAATCCTGACTGAGAAATGACATTTGGAATAAGAACAAGTTTTTGCTGAAATGCTGAGAAATGAAGATTTCCAAATGAAAATAACTTCGCAACCACTTAAAACCACTTCTCAGATACAACACAAGAACAAGACTCTGTGTTAGTTTAGTCATGTTATTTGGCAGCTTTTATATTGAATTCTTCTTCAAATATTACTTTTAAGGACTGCCCTATTTTCTTGTAAATACAAAGGTTGGGAAAACTTGTATTATGGCTATCTTGTGAAAGCAAGTTGTCAGTTTTAGTTCCCGTTGATCCTTACTGTAGGTGGCTCTGAGGTCAACCCCCCCTCCTGGCTGATGAGACCAATGCTAAAAGTGTCTAATTTAAAACCTTTGGGAACTCAAATGTCCACTTATTGTGTTCCCCGGTTTTAAGGTGTCGCATACCACAGCTCTATGACCAGAATTATGACAAAGATGTGTTTAAACTATTAACCATGATTATAAACTAAACAATAGCAGGTTTACTCCACTTCTTAATATAGGGAAAAAAATTAAGCCTGTTTATCTTTCTGCTGTGTTTTTACTCTAGTCTACCTGATAGGACAAACAGGATAACCAAGAATTAAGCTCTCAAAAAACATCACAAACAGTCAAACCTTGGGATCTTGTTGGTTTGATGGTTACAGTGTTAGTGTAAGGGAATGAATTTTCATACCATTTATTCATGTTGTCTCTTCTACATTGATTTTGGGGCCAATTGACACCGGCTCTTGGATCTCGCACATACTGCATGTTAACGTTTCAGTGCTGACATACAAGTCTGCAGCTGTCTTCTATTGACTTGAATCAAGTCACAGAGGACAAGAACAATGATCAAGAAACTCACATTTGTGAACTTCCAAGGTAGAGGGGAAATGATGAGTCAAACAAACATGCTTTTGGAATCCGACTGTATGAGCAGGAATGAAAGGATCAAAGCATCAGGGGGATTCATGACGCATAATTACGATATGATTTTTTTCCATTTGACGTTATCTGTAATTTCCATGTAACCTAAGGAACAACCTTAGAGGAATGACCCTGATAAGGCTGGATTAACTAATTACAATAATTATGGCACCAAAGAAAGTCAATTGTGTTTTTGCTTTCATGTTTCCTTAAAACAATCAGGAAGCACTCCCTCTGAACCCAAAAATATTTCATAAAAAGCTATATCATAATTTTCCCATGATCCAGCTGGATCTGTCTGATGAGTACACTGACACAGTGAAGGACTCCTTGGCAGAATGACTGGGACAGAAATAGAAACTCCGTCAGTATTTATTTGTTCATTCCTTTTGGTATTTCATCATTAGGCTCATCCAGTTGCTCGCCTTCCACTGAAAAAATATCAGCGTAAATCTAGTACAGAGGTTTTTTTCCCCTTAAAAGCGGCTTTTTTCCAGCCGATTCCAGCAGCAATAAATATTCAGATTTCTCAATGTTGAGAAAGTAGAAGCAGTTCTGAAACTTTATTCCTATCAATGCTGGCCTGGTTGTTTCCTTTTTACTGTTTAAGGTGACCGGCTGTGTGCATACTAATAACATAAGAATTGATATGGATTATGTCAATCATACAATTAGTTTAATTGATTTGTGGAAACTTAAAATTAAATTAAGGTAAATTAGAAATTTAAAACTTTAAGCATCCTAGAGAAATAATTTAAACTTCTTAATGCAGCTGATATCAGATGTTTGTAGGTTTTCCAAGTTAGCTGCCATATATACTCTATTTACAATGTTTAATCAGTGCAACTATGTCTCTGGTTTATTAATGGTCTATAAAGCACTGATGACATAACTTGCCACAAGATCTAAAACATCAACCCGTTTTGACCAATTGCTAAATTAAAGAAAATCTAATTTTATTTACATTTTTTAATCGCTTTACAAGTCCTGAATTATGGATTACATGAAGCACTTTTCCCCTCACCCTTGTTTGAGGTTTTGTGAAAAACATCACTGATGACCAGAAATGTGCAAGAAATTATTTATTTCTGAAGATGTCATTTAAATTAAGATGTCAAAAGGAAGGACTGCTGTCACAGGCACAATGGGGCCAATATTTGGGAAAATAATATTACCTTCTTTTTCTACGGAAATGACTGCACTTCCCAGCAGTGAGACAATAGTGTTGTGCTGAGTATCCTGTTTGCCGAGTTTGGTTGTATCTGAGGGTTTGTTGGAACTGACACACAGTGGGAAAAAGTACTTTAAGAATTTTTAGCTACCTGGCATCATCTCAATGATCCATAAAACAGTATTTAGGATTCAAATAAATCAATAGTCACCAGTATTGCCTTTGGGGGTTTGATGATTTACAAACTAACAAAATAATCAAAGTAAAAAAAATCAATTTGAATATTATGTGAAGAATAAATACAGCTACTTTCTAATACTGTAATACAAATTATACAAGAGGAAACAAAAATGAATAATGAGATTTTTTTCATTTAATTGAATATACAATCATTATTAGCTTGTTTTGTTTTGTATTCATATTGTATTTATTTTCCAAAAATCAATTAAGTCATCAATGTGGGAGTAACTGATCTGATCTGTAATCAGGGTTATAAACTCATAAAATCATTGCCCCACATGTATTGCTGTCCTTTGTTCTACTACTCTGTTGGAATATTCCCTTTCTGCAGAGCTTTTCCACCCAGGCCCCTCTGGTGACATCTCTGGAATATCAGCCAGTGAGATGACGCGCAAACACAGCGGGAAATATTCCAGAGCATTAACTGCAACAAAGCAAACTGAGTGTGTGTGTTGGTGAAAGATGCTGCTTCGATTTCCCTCCCACTGGCTTCTTGCTGCTTCGCACTCACTCTTGGCGATTGCATGTACACTCAAATTCACATTGATAAACACTATGGCAGTCATCAAGGGGCCTAAGCCTCTTTCCTTTCCTATTCTTTAGCCTTTTTTGAGTGAAGCTATGACAGACACTATGCAGATTACCAGTGTTTCTCCTCCGCAGGTTTTAGTTGTTTTTTTAGTTGTTTCTGTTTTTAAAGAGTCCCAGTGTTTCATTTTTTATAAATTTGGTCTCGGGTTATAATTTTTTTTATACTTTCTTTATTATTGCTCTATTTCATTTTATCTTGATTCATTTGTATTTTATTGTACAGCACTTTGATCACTTTTTTATTTTTCAAGTGCTTTAAAGATGGCATGGCATCTTTAATGTCTTGCAAAGAAAACACAGCAATGTCCACCATGTACTTTTGCATAACATTTTTGCCTCCTCTGCTCCCTTATCAGACACTTGTGCCAGCCCTTCTCTCACCTTTTGAGGTCTCTCGCTGTGAAGTGCTTGTGTGAATAACAACTGTGGGAAAAGCCCAGAACCAAACTGTTTACACTTTCTTCAGAAAATAACCCGTCTTCATGTGCTATTGCTCTTAGAGAAATACGAATATGCAGCAGCACATCCATCATAAGAGCCTCTCATTCTTTCAGCTCAATCTAAATTTGTTCACACAACACGATTTTGTCTAATTGGTCTAATTTTTTAAACAGTAAATAGTACTATCTAAATAATTACAGTAGATGTCCAGTCAAAAATGTTTTATAAAATAATTTAAACAATATTACTTATTACTATACAGTACATTATGCAGTGAACAGAGAAGAATAGATAACCCAAAATGTAGTTACATAAATTGTGACAATGATGACTGAATGGGTTCTGTGGGAATATACTGTAAGCTGAAAAAGCTTTCGGATGCTTATTTAATAAAATGAAACAGTATGTGCTTTGCACCAAGATGTGTGAGAGTCAGAAACAATGGTCTCATTGGCTTGCGGAAAGAGGCTCCTCCTCATCCTCTCTCTTTGAGCTTTTGAGGTGGTACACATATCTATTTAGTGAAATTCATCTCACAAGAAGAGAAACAACAAATATTGAGAAACTTTGAGAATAACTTGATGCAGTACCTGTTATGACTGCCTTAGTGCCCATTATTAGGAATCATAGAAGGAAAACAAACATTTGTTATGTGTTCAAAATTTGGGTTTTTTTAAACCTTAAAACAGTCAGAATGTGACCCTGTTCAATTCACAAGAGCATCACATTTAAAAAGCTGCAACTATTTGAGAAGACTAGTATGATTAGTTCATGAAGATGCTTGACTTTGAATTTTCTCATTTGGTACAGGTTCTTTCTGTATTAATATTCTTCAGGACTCAACTTTATCAAAGAAGTGCCACTGACAAGTGTGAGCTCCATCTGCTCAGGGAAAAAAAATTCCTTCAGATTCACATTTTTATTTTTTGTTTGTTTGTTTTGTTTTTTTACTCTGTTATGAGTTCAGTATTAGTTTTAAAGCTAAAGTGCTTTGGCTGCACTAATTATTTAATAACCTAAATTGGATCAGGCTGCCATACTGTGCAACACTGAACTGTTGGCATACAGTAACTTAATATTGGAGACTATGACTGTTGAGTGAGGCTGGTTACTTCCTAAAAAAACACCACCAACACTTCTGTCAGCAGGAACTATTTGTAAACACAACTTTGAGATAACATCGCTGTCTTTCATTGACACATTGAGCTTGAGTGCCAACAGTAACCCGCGCACTAAGCTAGCAGTTACAGACAAACATAACATAGATGGCTGTTGATGGCTATGAAGCCGGTGTAATTCTAATGTACTTCAGATTTTGGCGACCAGTTTCAGAGAGAAACCGCTGACTCTTACACTGCGGCATGCTCCCCCATGTTCACCACTTGGCCTTTCACTTTGTTTATCATTAAACAGAATTCGTGCTGCCTTGGATATCATGCTACAAAATACTATCAATAGGAGTGAAGAAACGGCTCACAGGTTGAAAACGCTGTAGCTGAACTTTGGCAATCTTCACAAATTCAAAGATGATCTGTCTAAAGCAATGAAGATTAGGCGCCAGTGTTGCTGTTTCCTCTCATGCTGCTCGCTAATAAAGCATCTCAAAGTACTATTAGAAAAGTGTTAAATTCTCTTTTGGTTCCTATATGTATCGCTTAAAAGAAGAAAAATCCTGATTCTAGGACAGAGTCAGATGTACAGTAGTCATTCAAATACTGCTAAATGAAGAAAATTGTACCATTGTTTTTTTTTTCCTTCATCACTGAATATATGTCAAATGAACAGGGAAAAGTGACCACAGCTGAGACTTGGTCAAAATAACTTTTTACGCTTTGGAAAAGAAAAGACACCCCAAGTGTCCCAGACGGAGAGAAAAAGCTTTCTTATCCTGTGGATTAATCTCTTCCTTCCTGTATGTTAGTGAGAGGAAACCAGTGACCATTGGTCTGCTGGGTTGAACAAACAGAGGTGCCATGGTAACCCCTTCTGTTTTTCCACCAATTTTAATGTTTATTCAAACCAAACATAAACCTGCTTCTGTTGTGCTTTAGAATGACAACTAGTCGTTGTAATGTGAAATCCTAATTCATAGAAAACATCTGTAACTGCAGAAAGAATCGCTGCAAATGAATCACTGCAAAAGATTTGGCTTAAAGAAGAAACAGATACGGGCAGAAGATCCTCAAAGCATCATTTTTATCCAACCAGCTGGCTCAGTTAAATGTGCCAGAGCTCTGAAATACTGTAAAAGGTCTGATGAGCTGAGTGAGTTATTCCTTCAGACTGAACAAAAATAGAAGCTGCATTTTCCATTCTTATGATCTCAATCTGATGTCTGTACTTGAATCTACGACAGAAATGCCTATAAATGGGTTAATTACCCGAGGCACGTTAAAAATGCACAGTGCTGACGCAGACAGTTCACAATGCATGACCTAGTATGATTTTATAGGGTCAAAAGGGTTCAACTTAAGCTTCCCAAAATTCAGGACATCAAAATGCTGAAGGCTGTTTAGTCATAACTTCTAAAAACTGATTTTAACACAAATGGTTTCACATTTCTTGAGTTTAATGCTGGTGATGAAATTACATAATGCATGATAATCCAGGCTCTGTTCACAAATGGTTTGCATGATTTCGTATGAGAAATAATCCACAGATAAATCACATACTATGAAATCAGTGACATAGATATGGAGAAAAAAATTGATCCACTGAATCAGAAACTTGCCCACTGACTGTTGGATTGTTTCATTTACATGATTGAAAAGATCATAAGTTTCATTCATCTGTTATCAATTCACTGCTATTATTAGTAATAACAGTAATAAAACTGCATATATTATGTGTAGTTTACAAATAAAAAGAAAAGGAAGGAAAATATAACATCTCCTGTGGTTATTCTCTATTGGTTTCTTTCTTTTCCTCTTCTTCTTTTACCATCTGTTTTTATGTTTTACCATTCAAAGACCACAACAGAAGCTGTGCATGCAAGGTCATCCTCAGTCATTCTGAGTCTCGCTGAATGGATATCTGGGATCTCAAACTTTGGTACCTGCAGGTTTCAAATGTTTCTCTGCCTCATCACACCTGATTTAAAAGTAAAATACTTTAACAGCTTGTTCTGCACGATGACCCATTAATCTGAGTCAAGTGTGCTGAAACAGGGAAACATCAAAAACCTCCAGGACAGCATCTCCTGAGGACCGGATTGGAGATCCCTGGTATACACGCAGTTATTTGGGTTTATTAGTCTGACGTAGCCTAAACATGTATTCTTAAAGTAGGGTTTCAGATGAACTGACATTTTCTGTTTCCAAACATCATGTTAACATTCTGATAAATATCTGAACTCTGACCTAAATTATACAATGCTTTTTGTAAAAAATCAGAGGCCAAAATGGTTGAAGCCTGCATCTTTAATAGAGTGTATATAGACTGTGAGGTATTTACTATAACTTTTAGCAAAAGCTGTTAAACAAATGCATGGGTGTGGCAAGTAAGATTTCCTTTCTGAAATGTATACGAGATGTATGTATCAAGTTACATATTAAGTTAAGAAAAGGGCTAGTAGATCAGAATATACCGCAGTGACTGCGCTTCCTTTCTTCCATTCACAGTGAACTCAGCCCAGCTTACTGTGTTTCTTTACCATTCATAGTTCTTATAGACAGTATTTGTTGACTATGAGAATTTTACCAAAATATGATATCACATTAAGAACTCAATCAACCAATTTCAGCCCCCTTAATTACACCAACTACTGCTTTTGGTCTTTTCCACACAGAAATGAAATGTAACACAACCTCTTGTCTTCTGCAGCCCCCAAAAAACAAGGTGAAGTATCTGGAGTTCAACTAGATACAGGATTTATTAATAGAAACGAGGCCACTAACGCAATCATGGTCTGAGCTGAGCCATTATACATGCACATTTAGGTGCAAAGTCATCCAGCAGATGCTCTCATTCAACATGATTTATAGTCTAAATACGCAGCCCTCATGTCACATAAGGAGAAACAAAACAGTGCTGACCAAAGATGAGATGAAAGAGGTGATGATGAAGGCACCCGGGCTACAGCTGGCTTCTGTTTGTGGATTTCTGTAAGTGGGTGAGACAAGTGAGGAACTGTACTATATAAATTAGCCGGTGACAGAGTGATTGGCACGTTTGAACTGAAACGAATAAAAGAAAAGCTCAAACTTGCTGTTTGAGCTGTCTCAAAAGAAATTAAGTGAACATGAATAAAAACTGAAGGTAGAGATGGAGTGAAAAGGGGCGGGGGTGCTGAGTAGAAAGAAAAACATTCCTGGGTCGGTAAATTACAGTGCAGCATCTGTGCTCTGCTGCAATCACTTTCAATAGATGCTGTGGTGAAAGTCAGAACAGCCAAGCAGTGGTAGAAAGTTACAGAACAAAATTTTCAGTCATTTATTATTAGGAGTAATTTGTACTTATGTATTTTCATGGGTGAATACATGAATGAATCCATCACTTGCATTGTAGAAACTTTTTAAAAATAAATTTAAAATGTAATTCTTTTTAAAAAAATAAGTAGCTGCAAAGTATAAGCCTTTATGCAACTCTTCACCGATGTACTGATGCATCTGTTTATGGTGACAAAATCATTTTAGACTTTTTGCATTGTACTGGTAGTATATCTATAATAAATCTTTTTCTGTTTTGGAACTGTTGAATTTATTTAACAAAAGAAAGAGAGCACTTCTGGCTAAACACTGTTTTTTTTAAGTAGTGGTGTCAAAACATGAAGCTTAGGATCGTGGCCGGCCCACTAGAGAGTCCAATCCCTGTGAATTTGGTGACTGTGAAAATTACAAAGAAGACTTTAACTGCCATCCCACTCGCCGGCTCCTCTCTCCTTTTTTTTCAGAAAAGCAACTCATCCTTAATTTGTTTGGTGAGGTTGCATTTTTTTGAGTTTAAACAGGAAAAATTTCCAGAACTTTTCTGTTTTATCTTCTGTATCTTTCTTACATAATAAAGTGTAGATCTGAATGGCTTGCATTTTGAGGTGAGTCCGTTCTGAATGTACATTTCAAATAATCTTAAGCTCTTAAAAGTTATTCAAATCATAATGTGAAAGATTGTATTTTTGCCGTTCCAGATACCGCTTGGTTTAAATGTGATTCTAGATTCATTTTGGTTTGTGAATTGTTAATCACATGAAAAAGAGTAAATATGTGAAATAAATCAAATATGTCAGGGTATTAAAATGTTATTTATGAACTTTAAAACCAATATAAAATATAGAAGTAGTAAATTATTATAATTGAAGATTTAAAAAATCAAAATTTCATATAATATTTATTTCATAATCAGATATTTTTCTCAAGAAGGTTCAGGTTGTTCATGTTTTCTAAAAGGACATTTCATTACATGTAAACAGCTTGATAAAGTACTAGTACATACATTCACTAAAATAAGAGGAAAAGGTAGTTATGCTGATGTGGCTCATTTGAGATCAAACTCCACCTTAAGTCCCTAATCTAAGAGGAACAACACATTTTGAAGCTAGGCCCAGCCATCGTAACCCTTACCCTCCTGCTCTCAACTATAACAATTATTATCATCAGACACAAAGTCACTGTTATTTAAATTCTCACCTTCTCCTCATTATTTGATCATTATTATCACCTCTTATCAACTTGTTATTATCTTAATTTACATAATCAACATCACCATCATCATCATCCAGCCCACTTCACAGCAGCAGCACTTAATTTCAGCTTTGGCCAGTCACACAGAAATGTAAAAGTCCGACCACGTAACCACAGCACACTGAAGAATCCTCACCACATTTTCCTGTATATGCATCTCCATAACAACATATTATACTGTGAGTAAAGTGCAGTGTAAACAAAATACTCCTGAACCACAAAACTCTACAATGAAGCCCTGTACTCCACCCATGGGCAAGCAAGCACAAAACACAGCTATTCAAAGGCTTGTCTGGAAGGAAAAATGGGTCACTAAATTGAAAAGAAGTCTGTCTTTAAATACTGACAGCTATTCAACATGCAACGAAATGTAAGATGAAGCCAAGAAGCCGCCTAAGGGTAAATCTTCTTTTCTTGAGTTAAATATAGTGTTGGATTAATAAACTCTGCTTTTTTAAACAGATACAGATCACATTTTGAGGCAGATGGAGGTAATTCTACCAGAACGTATTATAAACAAAATATTCATGCAATTTTTGTTTAGCCCCAAAATCATTAAAGAATGACATCTAATATAATCAATTTGCCTTTTTTCCCTCAAAGCAGTTACATGAACTCTGTTTTTTAGACTTGACAGTGATACTTGCTGGAGATTTAAAATATAAAAGGGACCCTGCACCCACAACATCTTTTGTACAGATCAAACAAGCCCCTAATCTTTGCTATTATACCACAGGAATACGGGTCACTGACCAAATATTCAGCTACGCCCTTTTCTTTGAAAGATTATCTGTCCTAGCTGATATGTGAGAAACAATCACACCATGTAGGCTAATGCATGCACACAGAGCAGCGGCATGTGTGCAACTATGTTATAAATAAACAAAACCACATATGCCTTCATGCACATCGCCATGTCAGAAAGCAGTCATGGAGTAATTATTCCCCAAAGCTTGTGTGGCTCTTATCTACCTGTCTAATGATGTGCAGCAGAGTACTGTGTACTGTACCATCTGTGTACTTCTCTTTTCTTCAGTACAGCGCAGTACTTTCCACAGGAAACTGTCATTCACAGAAGTGTAGCCAGAGGTGGATTTTCCACGTCTCCAGACATCCATGGATGTATATTTAAGTTCTTATTTTTACGTGAAAGGATAAAAGAAACAATCTATTCTGTGTGCTTACATAGGAAATGTTAAATTTTAGGCTCTTGGTTATTAAGTTCAGTTTCAGATCATCCTACAAGAACTATTTTCTTTTTTCAACTTCAACAAGAAATTTCTCCCAAACATCAGCTGGATGTGTCCTCAGCTGAGCCACAACACTAACATTTCTCCTGGGAAGAGACTCTGTCTAGCTTGTTTTTGCTTTTTTAAGACAACATGCGTTATTTTATCCTCCTTTAAGGCCCTGGGAGCGGAATGAGCTCTTCTAACTTTCCATCTACTTGTATGCTGCCTTGTCCTCCTTTGTGGTGTACTTTGGGATGGCATTTATTTTATTTTATTTTATTTTGTGCAATGCCAATCCCAAACCACTGGCACAGAAACCAAACAAACCCAATTCTTATCCAAACATAAACAGTCTAAATCAATCATTTTCAACTCATCTGATTCCTTCCAATGTGCTATAATGAGCAGCCTTGCAAAGCTAACCATCAGATCACACAGAACCTCCGGACCTGAGCAAGCACACAGCAGCACTGTGAGGATGTCGCTTTTAATAGAAGAGACCTCCAGCAGAACTCTGCTCAGGGAGGCTGGCCATCTGCCTCTGACTGGTGGAGGACTGACAGAATGGGACTCAGACACAAACTAACCCAAATATGATCATACAATATGATGATAAGAGAAGACTCTGTCTGTGTTTCAGTTTAATGATGTTTTGATTCTTTAAAAAAGCTCCCTGGTATGGATGAGCTCACCATTGCTTTTACTTGTGAGCCTTCACTACACACTGCAAGTCTCCGCTCACAAGTTTTAGATCAAACAATTCTTCATAAGATTTTTAAATGCTTAAAAATGAAAAAGCTCTAACAAATCTTTTACTCTTCAAGTAAAGACCATCATCTACTAACTGTACAGTATGAGGGTCTTACATACAGAGTTGCACACTGATGTTGTATGCAGCTCAAGACAATTTAATGAAGGTGGACGAGAAATCCTGCATGGCAACAAAGTCAAATATACAGCAGTCGCTAAAGGCTGCAGCACCGCGGCCCCTTCAATGTCATTATGTGTTTTTCTTCTTGTGCTCATATCCTTCAGGTCATGTGGAGCAACACAAAGCAGACTATATTTAAACAGCGGCTAAAAATAAAAGATAGTAAACAAATCAATCCCAAAGCCTCTAAAACTGATTTGCATTGCAGACGACTGGACTCAGAAATGAACAAACAGCAACTTGTTCGCAAACAGTTGCACCCCAAAACCACTCACTGCACACTAGTAGCAGGATTTTCTCATCCCAAACATGTGACAGCACATTGAACCACATACCAGCTGAGGATTAGGATGATAATAAGAAACACTTCAGTGGACTGACTATTTTCTAAAATAGGAAGTAAGGCTGCATTTGTGTTATTCATATACGGCAAAGGGTGAGGCAACAAAACAAACAATTCAGATTTCTTGAAATAAGACAGATTTAAATGTGTGTGTTGGTTCATTATTTGCATGAGTCAAAGTTTAGCAAAATGAATATATGAGGACATCAACGGGAGCAGAGTGAAAACAGCATGGAAGCGTGAAATGTGTGTGTGTGTGTCCTAACCTGTGAGTATGGCCATGGTTGGTGGCGTGTAGTCTCCTGATGACCTCCTCACTGAAGTCAAAATGAACCCTTCCTCTGGCACAGGGTGAACGCCGGTACATTTCACCGACACACACACTCACTCATGCACGCACGCACAACCCGGTACACACCATCACTTGTGTGACCTCAAATACATCACAAACACTCTTAAAGTGTTCATGTCAAAACCGTAGCATCCTGCACACAAAATACACACAATGTCCTAAACAGCACCATTGGTAATAACCAACAAAAGGACACACTTTTTCACACAATCTGCTACTACTTTCCTCTTATGTTGACAGCAAATCATGACTAATTCAAGCTCTAAACTCTAAAACCTCTGTTAAAGAAAAGAAAGTTACTCAGCAGATTATCCATCAGCCACCCCAATAAATGCAGCAAGGTATCCAGACTCTTTCTCCACACACTCGATCTCTCGATACACACGGTAGCAGTATCAGTAGCAATGCGCACGTCACATCACGGAACTCTTTCAGCCCTTGTTCACACTCTGACACACTCCACTCTCTCACTGCTCTCTCTTTACGGACTCTTCTCACAAACTATACTTCCTCTCCATGCTGTGTGAGAGTGTGTATGTAGTATCTGTGTGTGTGTGTGTGCGCTCAGGGCTCTGTTCCCTTCAGAGCAGCCCAACAGAGTTATGAGGAAGACTTAAATTCTGGAGTGGAGTTCCTGGAGTGGAGTCATAACTCATCCATCACTGACAGGCTTGTTAGCTTTAAAGGGACTATACCCGATTTCACGTCCGGCTAGCTTAGCGATAGCGGCTATTTTTTTTTAGCTTTTGTGTGACGCTTTTTCTTCGCTAAGGGGTTTAACTTTCATAATTTGACTGCGGATCACTAAGGGAACGCCATTACTGGCTGATCGGAGTCTGGACGTTCCAAAAATTAACCCGGCAGAAAAGCGCGTCACGCCAATGCTAAAAAAACTAGCCGCTTTCGCTAACTAAAATGCCCTGAACTCGTACATATGCGATATCAATGAGTCATTAATAGTAATGAAATTACCCCTTTTACCACATACTTTACCACGTAGAAAACCATTTTTCTTAGAAAGACTAAAATAATATCAGGTATAGTTCCTTTAACCAAATTCTTCCCGCGGACCACATTGGACCCTTCGACCGGCCAGTTTTGGGCCCCGGGCCTTATGTTTGACCCCCCTGGTCTACGTCATCAGAGCAGCGCCCGCAGCTGCATCTGGACCCCCCGTGTAAATTCCTGCTGCTGTCCTGCAGGTGTTGCTGTCAGAGGCCCCCCCGGCCCCCCGGGACCTCCTGGCCCCGAGGGGCCCCCGGGTCCGATCGGCCGGCTGGTTTCCTTCAGAGAGAAGCCGAGCGCCGAGCTGCAGGATTACGTCAGGAGTGAGTCTGAGGGACATCTATGGGGGGGGGGCTCTGTGTGTGTCTGCATGTGTGTGTTAACCTGTAGGTGTGATTATTTACTCTGAGATTTAGTGTTAAATGATTATTTCTTGCAGGTGAGGACGGTTTGAACAGAGCCATGTTCGGACAGCCGGGCCCCCCGGGCCCCCCTGGACCCCCGGGACCCAAGGGAGAGAGAGGTACGCCGTCCGAAATGAAATGTAAGCACCCGTTGTTTCCATGCCACGCCTCTGAAAACGCCCCGTCTGTGTGGACGCAGGTGAGAGAGGCTTTCCGGGACTCGAGGGACCAAAAGGTGACCGAGGTAAGTTCCCGCTCCGGGGGGCTTCCGGTTCAGCTCGTCGCCACGGCAACCGCAAACCGAATTCACCTGGGTTCAGGACGATCGTTTATTTTTTCTGATTTATTCCAACAGGAAGTGGAACCGGATCTGGTTTCTGACTGCAGCTTTCGTTGCGTTTCAGGAGAATTTCCGGTGATGACGACGAAGCGGCGGCGGAGTGATACGGGCGTCTGAGCCGAAGCGCAGCCGGAACCGTTCCCGATCTTCTCCAGCTGACGTTTGGGACTGTGAGAAGCGCTGAGTCAGCGCGACTTAGCGCTGAGTCAGCGCGTGACTTAGCGCTGAGTCAGCGTGTGACTTTTAGCTGAGTCAGCGTGACTTATCGCTGAGTCAGCGCGTGACTTAGCGCTGAGTCAGCGCGTGACTTTTAGCTGAGTCAGCGTGACTTATCGCTGAGTCAGC
>JAVQJG010053033.1:0-10532 GCA_036024015.1 Craterocephalus amniculus | reverse complement strand
CTGCTAGCTGCTGCTGTAGGGTGTGTGCACTCGCTTGTTGTCGTTTAGGTAGCTTAATGAAGCCTGAAGCGTTGCGTCGCCCCCTGGTGGTTGGCAGACTGCTGGTTGAAAACGTGTGTAATGATAAGAAATGCAGCAGCAGAGCTCCTATTTTGAATGTTTAATATCGTGACGATCAAGCTCATTTAATTGTGGCCACCAAAATCGTGATCACGATCAAAATTCGATTAATTGTGCAGCCCTAGTTGCATGAGAAAAAACGTCTCATTTGTTTTAATGAGGCTCGTCTGTGTTAGAAGCTGCTCGCTCACTTTGGATTTTCTTTTTTTTCCCCTTTGTTTTCAATTAGAAGACAACACCTCAGGTAGCAGGGATCAAGCATGCACACACATGCTTGTTATTGATAAAATGTCTCTCAATGCGAAATAAAGGAGCAGAGAAAACCCGATTCTTCTCCTATCTGTGTAGGAATCTGCATGCATTGTGTGTGCTGTAGCTGAGCGATTGCCTTCCTGCCTTCCTGCCTGCTATCAATCAGGCCCAACGCAGCGTGTACTAATTACAGCGTTGTATGATGATTTATGAGCAAAGCAGCCGCAGTTTAGTTAGAAACTCTTGCCAAGCTTTTGCTTTACACTGTCAAACAGCTATGTGTGTGTTCTTTTTGAAAACGCATTTTAATTTGCGACATTGACTGAACAAACCAGAGATAACGGCGATTGAACCCCGGCTCTTGCATTGTTTTGAGCTCTCTATAACTCAACTACTTCCTTTGATTCATTATCTCAGTGTGTCTAATTAAGATGCTGGGTTTTAAAAAAAAGTGATAATTAATCCACACCTTTAAAAGTGCCCGTTAATAAATGACTTTTTTTCTCACCGCTGAGTTCTTGTAACTTTTCCACATATATATTCCTTCACCGTTTTTTAATCTTTAAGGTATGAAGCGGACTGGGAGCAAAGGCAATTTTTTCTTTTTTGTAGACAATTATTTTAGTGTCAGAAAACAGCTCCAACCTACAACCCGCCAGATGCACATTTCTGTCTTGGTAATCTCAGGGGTCATCGCCACTGTGGTTAATACATTTATTTATTTTAACATGTAATCACAATGTTAGAACTCCATCATTAATGTTGTCGTTTATTAAAGCGATGCCCATGTTGAGCCTGAAGGGAGGTTGATTGTGACCTGAAATCAGATAAATAAAATGTTTGTTTTTATAACGACCAACGGTGAGAATTTTCAAGCACTTCACGCATAAATACTCAACCAAGATGTGTGAAACATTATGAGAAGTAAATTGGGCAAAGCTGAAGCTGTGGTCGGTCAGTCGGTCAGTCGGTGGGGGATCCCAGGTTGGGAAACACTGATTAAGACATTGTTTTCTTGGGCATTTATTCCTTTCAGATTAAACAAGTCCATTACATTTAAACCAATATATCATTTATGTTTTAGAATTTCTGACATTTTTATGTAATTTGATGTAAAAGATCGGTGTGCCGTCATTCTTCATGCCCTCTACCAAGAAGCGCCACCGTGATGAAGAACAAAGTCCAGGAAATGGAATCGGTAAATAAAAGCTGCTACCCGCACCGGAAACTTTCTCCCTGTAAGGATCTGATGCAGACGTTCCTCAGCGTTTGTGCTCCAGCCTCTTAAAACCCCAGGAAGTTCGTGTCTACTCTGCATGCTTCCACGTTCACCCAGCAATCCCTCATTCTGTTTTTATCCCAGTTACTCAGCATCAGCACTGCTGGAACGCATCAAAGTTATTAAATCTTCTATCAACTCTTTTGAGTTAATTCCAGTGCTATAAGAATTCAGGTCGGCGCATGAAATGAAAGGAATGCCTGTTTGTTCTATATTTAAATGTGCTGCTGCTGCTGCTGCTGAATAGTTAAAGCAGGATGTAAAACAAAGATGAGTTTGGTTTGTTTCACTGTCATGCTTTAATCATAGATCGGCTGGAGACAGGAAAGAGAGATTAAAGCTGAACTATATACACCGCAGCTCCCCATTAAACCAGCCTGAATGTGCCAGCGCTGTTGTGGACCCAGTTTGGGGCCATGTGGCGTTCTAAAACAGCTCTTTTGTTATTTTGCCTGCTCTGAACACTTATTTAGGCTTTTTGTCCAACAATGAATCCCTGAAATGGGGACACAGCCAAGCGAAGGGAGAAGTGTGAACAGCAGAACCAAGGAGGAAAAGCTATATGATGGGTAAGGGTTAGCGTCTGACATGTTCTGGGAGAATCAGATTTCATCAGCCCTCATCTCTTCAGAGATGTCAGATCCTCTACTGGATCAGAAGCTCTTTATTTAATCTGTAGGCCTTTCACTGTCTCACTGTGCGTTCACACCGGGGCTTCCACTTGTGTCCACGCCTTTATTTCAATGCCCAGATACTGGATGTTTACTTGCTTGATTTGAGAAAATTATTCACTAGAATAGTATTATAACCGTATCATTCAGGAGAAGGAGCATATTTGCGGATATAAAACGCTTCACTCGTACATCAAGTTGAACTTTCTGGAGTGGACAGGGTTGTTTGCTTTGTCATCCATCAACAACAACATGGCAGCCTGGTTATTCTGAGTAGCTACTCTGTGAGACTGGCGCCTTTCACCATTTTTGTTGACCTGTCAGCTGTTGCTTTACTCATTAACTCACTTTTGGAAAGCCATTTATTGACATACTTTAGTACTATTCATACTACAATATGAATGATTTTTACATTTTCCAAGACTCCTTGTTAACCAGCAACCTTAATTTATTCATGTAGTGGATATCCACACCGCCAGTATTCATTTTCCTTCACTGTGAAAGACGGTCTGTATTGTTCACACGTTCCCTCAATTTTTTCAAATTGATGAAACGGGTGGAAAACGCTTGATTTTAGCTAATAAAATGCACCATTCGCATGAATATGTCGCTCAGTTTGGGGGCTTTTTGCAAGGCAAATTCACCGGAAACGGGGGGCAATTCATGTCTGTACTTTGACGTGTCCGTAATTTATGCGAGCAAATAATTTTACTTGCACCCGGTGTGAAGACCGGGTGCAAGGCCTTCAATAGGAAAGCTGGGTTTGGTCTTTTATATCATTTAAGCCACTTTTTAAGGTTTACAGAAAAAAACCACCCGGTTGAAGATTTGTTTTTCTTTAATGCATTTCACCCTGCACTGGAATGAAAGTGAGTGCACAGTAATTACATAACTGGACCTGCAATGTCAGCATGGCCCAGCACTTCTTATGTACCAACATGTTCCTCTGAAATGGGGAGTTAATAACAGCCCAAGTCATGCTGCATGTCATTACTACGTTAACATGAACAGTAGTTAGCATGTCCATACAGATGACATGTATAATAAACTGTTTTCTCTCAGGACGCGGAGCGTTGCGAACACATTAGTTATGTGTTGGCTTTGCTTCTGCTTGAGGAGGAAAAAAAGGAGAGAAATATCACAGAGGCAGATTTGATTGCAAATAGAAACCCAGGGTGAATTGGTGAGTCACTTTATTGATCTTAACAAGCAGCAGATGAGCTTCCCATTAGACCCGACCCAGAAAGCCACGGCCGCTTCGGGGCCCACCTGTGTCTCCCTCCCAGCGGGGAGCTTTTAACCCTCGCAGACTTCTTCCTTCCTGGTTAGACGCCATGCTGAGAAATAACACATTTTCACTGAACCTTAACCTTCCAGAGTTTCTATGGTTTGGTCTCCCCAGCAAAGCAGAGAGCCGCACTGGAAGAAGAAATTGCATCACTGGGGAGGAAGAAAGGAGGCACGCTGGAGCTTCTTCCCCAGCTGCCTCGCTGTCTTGTCTTTGCATCATCTTTTAACCTTATCTGTGCATTTATGAGCACAACAAATTGCAACTGGCAGTTTATGTGTTGGCAGGCGGGTGCTCATGTGGGATATATCTGTCGAGTTTCCTGGGTTGTGATGATCTTTACTGTTTCCAGCTTTAGCAGCTGCACTGGAGCAGCTGCAACTGAACTGATTGGTCTGACTGGGCTAAACTGGCTGCTGGAAAAGTACCTAAATGCCACAGTTCTCCTCCCTGGGTGACCACTTTTTATTCTGAGCTGCTTTACGCCGTGTTGGGCCCCGCCATCATCAGACCTCCTCCAGATTAGACAAACAAGCAGTGTAAATGTCAGGCACACCAAATGGTCTTAAAAGCATCATTAACACTGTGTATAAAGTTCAAATGGAAGACATTTGACATTCAAATCAGCAAATCTGCGCTCGCTGGAAGTGGTCACATTTGTGCTACCGGGCGCTCTGCCGACTTTACGATTATTCACAATGAAATTGGTCTTTATACCTGATCCTGTTTCCAACATTTCAATTTATCACCGCATGTGTCGCTAATACAGATGTAATTACAGTTGCAGGGCTTAAAGTTGGCAACGTAACGTGCACTGCAGGCTGTGTGAATAGGAATGACATTAGTAATGTGCTGTTGACATTGTTGGTATGAAATGAACAAATTAGTTCCTGCTTAGCATTTAGACATGCCATCTGCTTTTCTAAATAGTATCAGGACATGGTCAATTGATTTCCATAGAAGCGAGACGGCGCCGGCGGTGCTCTCCAGGCGCTGAAAGTTGAGTTAAGGCATAGATGGTCATAATTTTCAACCCCGTCGTATACTTATACGAGCCAAAATATCACAATGAACCTAATTACAGATTACTTGAAAATGTCACACAAAAGCTTGTTTGTCCGTTGAAGAGCGGGCGCACACCGACGGGTGAATTGCAACAAGCTCTGAAGGTGCCGAGGTAATTAAGCATCGGGGGTTTTAAATGGGAAATTATCATATAAAATGCATTTTGACCTTTTATTTATTCTGAATAGCTTGATTGAGTGCAGATTTAGTTTTTTGTTTAGTTTTTTTCACCCCCCTGACATGATTAAAAATCCATTCAGCACATTCACACCTGCAAGCCAACTAGCTACAACGCTTCGAAATAATTATGGCCTCTTAATTACACAGTTTGAATGAAATTCATGAAAAGCTAATTAGGATGGTAAGATTGAACGGTTGTTTATAAGCTAAAATAGAGGAAAGGAGATAGATCGAACATAGAAAAGGAAAAAAATATTTTGAATATGTATGATTTCTTGTTTAAATGAATCCAAATTGATGCAGCTTTTTAATATTTTGTTCTATCGTGTCATTTAAAAAAGGAAGTACTTTTATATGTCGTGACGGGTCGTCTTTAAATAAGAGGCAGCTGACACCATGTAGCCTGAAAAATTTAACCCGTGTCAAGTCTGCCGAGTGCTTCCTTTTGCATTAGGCAGTGTTAGGCTGAGAGTGTGACTGGAGTCGAGGCTTTCCATCCACTTCTCAGCACATTCTAATTGACTTGCATGTTTAAAAGGCACTGGCAGCTTGACAAAAGCATGCCCTCACCAATTACCATCAAATGACCTTTGAGCAAGATACTCGGCTCTCCTCAGCTGGCTGGAAGGAGGAAGGAGTAAAAAGGGGCACAAACATAATGCCTCATTTCACAAGAAAGCTTGGCTAAAAATAGAAAAAGATGCCTGGAAACCTTTGGTCGCTGATGACAGATTAATTATGCAAGTTGAATTTAGCCATCCATTCCTCTTCAAATGAGGGAAAGATCTGCTGCCAGTCTAAGAGAGGCGAGAACTGTGTGTGGCTTAGATTTACAAAGCAGGTCAGGACATATTTGGACAGGCGGAGCAGCGGCTCCAGCCGAGCTATCAAACCCTGTCAGACCTATCTGACAGGTAGGTGCACGGGTCATTTCTCCCAGGAGCCCCGGCAGCCGCAGATGTGTTTGTTTCTGCCAGAAGACGGCTCTCTGGGGTGGAGATTTAATTGTCACCTGGAGTCTGAGTCAGCACCTGTTGAGCTAGCCGGGGGGATGCTGCACGCAGGATCTGTGTGTACGCTGAAAATGAAAAAAGACACATACTGATCCTTATGCGCCGACATAAGTACGTGCAAGGTGCACTCAGGGAGGGAGGTGGGGAAAAGAAAAGCCATTCATCATAATCTTTGACAAGACAGGGCAGTAAAGAAGGAGGATGGGGAAAAAGGGAGAGAAAATGGCTTAAAGTATTTTCAACAAGCCGATCCTATGACAGCTTGAAACGGCTGCATTAGATCACAACATAAAATAAATGACTTTCTGAATAAACTCCTAGTAAATTGCACAGGTTTTATTTTTTTTACTTTACCTAAAGGGTGGGGTTGAGTCAGTAAGGGATTTGAGAAAAGAAAACAGATTTTTATAAGATGCATTTAAGTGCAAATGTTCCACTTTTTGTTTGGCTGGCTCTTCTAGCTTCTTGCTTACTGTTACTTTTATCAAGGGCCCATTCTGGGCCCCCTTTTATTCAGCATCTGTATGCCCCTGCTAGCATGAATCATGGAAAGAAAACAACATTTCTCACCATAATTCTGCTGATGACAGTCAGCATAACAGCTTGATATTACTGTCTCACCAGGGGACTCCGGTCCGTACAAAGCGTACGTTTTTTACAGCTACAGTGAATAAAGGTACGACTGAAATCCTAGTGTTTGGAAACACAAATTAATGCCAGCTACAGTTTGCTGTGTTAAAAGCAACAGATGAAGACAGGAATTGTTCAATTTGGACCCTGAGCTCAATTTTACAGCCATATTAAAGTCTTCAGCATTTTTCCACCTAATAAAAACATGTAGAATAAGAAGACTGATGTCACAGCATGATTTGTGTTCAGTAGTTTTGATGACTGTAATGGAGTGTTTACAGGCCTGACTGATCACTAAGGTAACTGCATGCTGCTGCTCCTGTCCTTTACAAAAAGGATGCTGCTGGTGTACCAGGCTCCGATTGCTTCCCGTCCTTATGTCTGATCTGGTGAAGCCACGGGGGATAAAGGAAGTTTATCTGTATAGCACATTTCATGTACAAGACATTTAAAGTGCTTTACATAAACCATTAAAAGGATGACATAATGGTACAAGCCCCAGAGATGTCTCAGATCATCTGGGCCAAGTTTGCTGTCCATCCCGAGAGTTTAAAGTAAACATTTTAGTTTTATTGCTTCTGCTCGTTTTTAATTAATATAGAGGACTTTTCTTTTCTTTTGAATATATTTTTGTGTGTATGCACATATAAGCACTTTGCTGATGAGCAGTGGGCCAGAATACCTGCCAACAGGTGCACAAGTCTTACTGGGACTTAGAGAAAACATGATTGCAGGGATCAGCTCAAAGGATTGTTCAACTAAATATTAACTTACGAGTGATGTATCATATTACACATTAAAAAAAAACATGGTTTTGATTTTCATTAGACTTTTATTTACTATTACTTTTGTGGATTTTTACTTATTTCAGTGACAGATGTGTTTTTTTTCTTTATTGGGAGAATAGGAATAGTATTGAGGACAACTGTAACTCACAGTGTATTGAAATGCATGAATGAAGGTTTGCATACATGATGCACATCCCTTCACTTCCATTTCTTTTTTTTTAAAAATAGTGGTCCTTTACATTTCCAACGGCTTCCTGTTCTGCTTTTCCCCATGAAATGGCTGGTGTGTGGTTTGGATCAGACGATCAGATGCGTTCCATGATTTGACAGTTATCACTGACTTCCAGAGGTCTTGTAATCTCATGCATTGTGACACTATTTATTTGTGTATTTATTAATGTTTTCTGTTGAAAGTGGAGTTTTTAAATGGGTAGGAAATGAAAACAGAGGAAAAATGAAGTATTAAGGCAGACATGACGCACAAAGACTGGGAGCTTTGCTCCATAAAGCTGCCAGAAAGCTCCACAGCATCGCTTTCCTCATGGGCTCCTCCGTATCAGGAGCTTTGTCTTCTTTGCCTGCGTGGTAGTTGCCGTGGCGATTGTGTGGCAGTGGGGGTCCTGCACTCTAGCCCCATGGTAGACATGTGGACCCGGTCTACCCTGATCTGAATGGTTACCATGGTGACGACCTCCTTGGTAATGGGTGGGTTGGCTTTTGGACTCATGGGTTATCCGGCTACCGGCACCATATGTACTATTACTTTTCCTAGAGACAGTCTGTTTGGAGTGGGCGTGGTGGTGTGTGGGGTTTATGTCAGGTTTGTGTGTGTGTGAGAGGGAGTATGATTAGTGTGTGTGCTTTGTTTATTGTTTATGTTTTTATGAACTTGGGTGTGTGATTCCCTCCGCGTTTGAGATCCAAATACTGTTTTTATCATATAAAGCCCAGTTTGTGTTGCTCTCATGCATGAAAAGTGCCTTAAAAGTAAAGTTTGATCTGATAAGTAAGCGCTTGTTCTTACAAACAGCTGCTTATTTGTTGTTGTGGCGAAGATGAGGCAGCATCTAAAGCAGGAAAATGAGTCCTTGTTGAAACGAGCTTCGCGGCTCGTCCATCAGAGAAACTGTGTCTCTACGCGATGAAGAGCTGAAAATAAAAAATCGTCATGAGGTCAGACATGATGAGGAATAGTGACGTGCTTCATTTACCTTGGAAATAGATTAAATGAGTCAAGGTGGTTATGGCAAAGCTTTGTTGGTGTGATAGTCATGGCTAAATACCCGAGTCTCTCATCTCTGCAACGTGTGTGTGTGTGTGTGTGTGTGTGTGTGTGGATGTTTCAATCTCTTCACTCTTATCTGTTCTTTTTTGCATTTCAAGATAAAATACATATTTCGTGAATACTTTCACCCTGCCAGAAGAATTTGGAAGAATATGTCCCTCAAGTACAACAAGGGAGGATGAGCAGAGCTGAGTCCTGGCCTTCTTGGCAGGAGGTGAACTGGTGGGGGAACCTGCAAATGAACAAGCAGCAACTTGTTTTTTTTTTCATCAGTTTATTTATCAGATTAAAATTTAGCTGCTAGGATTGTTCAGGTAGTCTTTTATTAGCATGGACCCATCCTGCTAGTTCAGCTCCAATAAGTTTGACAACTGTAGCATTCTGTAAGTGGCTGAGTTGGCTTTCCATCCTGATCAATGCTTGAGAATTTGGGCTGGAATTTGATCAGAAGCGGATCAGACAAGCGTCCTCCGACTCAGCCGGTCACACACGTATGCGGCAGGCAGCCTTGCATGGGGGGGGTAACCACAGGGGATCAGGATAAAGGCATTGTGTGTCAGGTCCAGTTTAATCTCTACACATCACAGCTTCAAGCTTCCATGCTTTGCGACCAGAGATCAGTGTCCAAGACAGCAACTCCACATGGCAACAGGAAAAATCAGTCGATGGGCATCAGAACATGCAGAACGAGCACACAGCCCTGCTGAATGTGGGCATACCTGCAATTAGCCACATGCATGAAGGGATCTCGTTACTTTCCTGCCATGCCTGTCAGGTAATCCTGTTTGTGTGTGTGCGTGTGTGTGTGTCGGGAGAGGTGGGGGGTGGGAGGGACTTGTCTTTGGCTGCAGAGCTGTGAACTACTGGCAGCGTGCAGAATTTGAATAAATGTCGCATCACTTCCTTCATTCCACGTTTGGTCAACAGTGAAAGTTTTTCCCTGCAGGCTCTTTTCCCTTCATTCGTTTTCTGTTTGACTTGACATTATGCATCTGATATGAAATAGAAATCAATTTGTTATTCATCATTTTCTTCTAATTATGAAGTAAAGGATGTATCAGAAGTCAACCTTCAAACAAAACATTCTGCTGGAATGTTTGACAGCTCATTACCTTCTGCTCCTTTCAAACCTCCACCCCCAGCAGTCAGGAGGAAAAAAAACATTTTTTATATTTATTCATCTTTCAGGAAGAAAAATAAGCTAATCATACTGTCTAATAGTTGAATTACTGTCACAGTAAATACTTGTGACATTTCCACTGGAAATAGCAGTGAGATTACAGCTGAGTAGCCCAGCTCCGCTGTCAGCCACAGCGTCTTACTGCAGCACAACAACTGCACCACACTGTGTCTGTGTGTTGTGAAGAGCTGCAGAGTTTCTTTGAATGTCAACTTCAATCTAATATTTGGGTTTCATTGTGTCTGAAATTCTCTTCTTCAGTTTCCAGTAACTTAATGTATCTGATTCCTGAAATACCTCTAAAAGGTAACCCCTCTTCTTCGCTTTATCGGTAGAATAAAGGTCACCCTTAACTCAGCTTCCCAACATTTACAGCCAAGCTTGATCCCAATATTACATCTAAATATTTATTTTCTTTATTTTATCTGATGCTTGAGCCTTTTAAGCTTTCATGTCAGGGTCGGACTGGGGAAAAAAATAGGCCCTGGCATTTTTCCTCTGGACCGGCCCACTATTGGCCCGAAGACCCACCCACCCCCACGTGCACACAGTATGCAGTGTGTGTGTGTGTGTGTGTGTGTGTGTGTGTGTGTGTTTCATGTACCTTACCTTACAGCAGACAGTCACAGGGATGGCCAGGCACGTTAGGCAATGAAAAAAAACGACTCATAAGGCTGCTCTCTTCTGTCATCATGTCAAAAATTGTGTTTGTGTCCAAGGACATCTTGTCTTCTCACTTGTCATGAGAAGCATGAATCCCTCCCGATGCTACTGCTCCGTA
>JAVQJG010052985.1:0-13278 GCA_036024015.1 Craterocephalus amniculus | reverse complement strand
GCAACAATTGACAAGTAAGTTACTGTAAAAAATAATTACAGTAATTAACTGTCAGCAATTGACAAGTAAGTTACTGTAATCTTTTTTACAGTAACTTACTTGTCAATTTCTGCCAGTTAATTACTGTGAATTTCACAGTTGGTTCCTTACAGTGTTAGTTTAAGCGCTGTTTCTTTCTCTTTTTTCCATTCACTTGCACAGCATTTCTTTCATTCACTTTAAAATCTTGCCACGGTTCATTTATTTTGAAAAAGTTTTCTTTAGTATTGTGCGGCTCAGCTTCCCTAGAGCTGGGTCGTAGCAGTAGGTCACTCGCTAAAAATAGTTAATCCCTCAAAAGCAAGTTTTTATGTCAATAAAAGTGTCAGAGCCATCAAAACTGAGCACAAACAAGGTACTCAAATGGCTTAGTCACATTTTCGTTCTGATAGTCTGATCTGCAAGTGTTCCTGAATACAAAAGTCAGATCTTGGAGACATAACCTGAAAAAGTCCAAGACAGTACTACACACTGAATCTGCTGGATCCATTTGAAAAATACAGTAAAGTTACACATTGCTGTATTATTTTAGAGAAGAATGATAACTGAGTACATGACACAGCATAATTGGCTTAATTCTTTTTATTTCAAATACTTTTTGTAAACCTTTGGGTAGAGTTACACATAACTAAATATAATGTTCTTACAGTGCATGGCAACATATTACTGTACTGGATGGAGCTGAACTTAAGAATGACTCCTGTTACTGTAAAAAAAAAAGAGACGAATACAGGAAACCATCCTTGTGCATCGTGACACCCATGTCTGTCTGGCCACATGTTTTCGTCTACATCACATCTGATATCATCCCTTTAAGTGCAGTGAGGAAAATATCTCCTTTAACGGCAAATCAACAAACACTAAGGATCAGCTGTGAGGAAATGTTTAATTTACAATTCATTCCAGAGGCAGACTTATAAATAAATGTATAAAATCTGCTTGATAGATTTTGATAACTAGATTAACTTGTTTGCTTGTCATGATTCAAGCAATGGAATGAGGACTAGTAGTTTTGAGGGGATTGGTTTTTCTGCTCTTAGTATATTTAGTTTTGACTGAGATGACAAAAGTAAATGAAAATGTTGTGAAATAACAGAGAATTGCATGCAAGCAAATGCTACATATCCAAAAGCATTGGCAGTTTGATCAATGCACTGAGAAATGATACTTTCATATGCACACATGACTAATTGTGTCTAGTTTGAACTTAGAGTTATGAAAATGTGTAGTCTGTTGTGAGAAATGCACTAAAGCAACAGAGAAAAACTGTAAATAAGGCAGAAAATTTCCAAATAAACATACTAATACCACACAGTTTATTTTCTATTCAGATGTGTTTATGTCACGTGTGCTGCCATCCCACAGAGGCTGCAATCAGGAGACAATTGGTCAGAGGAGCTTATCAGGAGGAAAAAGTGATGGAGGAGTTAGTCTATTGGGCATCCAAAGTTGGTTCTCAAGGGCTGATGCCCTGTAGGATTTGTTTGTCTTCTTACTGCAGCACCTGGATCAGAGCCATAGGGGCCCATGGGGCCCATCAAACTGAAACCACATGGGAATCGCACAATTTCCTCAGTTCAGGTCCAGTCAACACCTACAAAGCCCAAACATAACCAAGAACGGACCTGAAACCCATATGGACAAGCACAGGTGAGCCCACCATGGGAATTGCAGACAAAACCAATCCAGCCCAAATATAACCCTTATGGGTTCCACATGGGTTCAGGGGTTAAACAGCTTCAACCAACAACAGTATCTCTTGTAGTTTTCATAACTCTTAGACTATAATGACTGTATTAACAGTAGCATCTGGCGTAAATTAACTGATTTATCTGGTTGTGTGTCTCTGAAGGTGGATGACAGAGATGGTTTTACATGGGCAGAGCCACCAACCAACATGAATGACTGCTGCTAGCTGCAGAGAAAGCCTGAGAATGAAATGGAAAATGTGTTTTTGGGCAAAAAGAATCTCCTTCAAGTCTGTGTTTGCATATGAGAATGTGTTATCCCAACAAGAAGCAGACAGAAATATAGTGCATGATGCACTCTCACTATGTGATTACATCTGCTTTTCCACATCCAACATTTATTTCCATTAAATTGCCATTCCAGGATATTTATCTTTGCATTCTCACATTTCACTGAATTTCCCCAAATTATGTGGTTAATGAGGCAGAAATGTTTTACTAGACTAGTATGGAAAGGCAGCATGTTCTCAACATATTACAGTTTTACATTTTTGGCTCTTGCTTCTATCTGATTACAAGGGAAATCCATTTATCTGAAAATTGTAGTAACTTCATATTTAAACAGTTTTTCTCTTGGCTTATGGTGCATCTTAAATTAAACGTGGGGAAACTGCATTATGTTTCTTTCTATTATATCAAAGTAATATTCCACCATACATGTACCTGAAAAGCATGTTCAGATACCTCCTTCACTTCTCTTTCTCCTTTCATTTTTCATTTCCAAAAAACAAGTTGAAACTCCTGTTATTTTGATGAAAAGGTTAACAATATATTTGGACTCAGAAAGATGATTGTACTCATCCAACAAATAAACATAAATTCTCATTCCAAAGGCAATTTTGCACACAGGCAATTTTCTGTGCTTGCAGGCGACCTGCACACATCTGTTTGCCTATTATAGTGGAGAATGGAGGAGGTGGGTGGAGGCGGAAGGGTTGGCCCTGGTATTTTTTTTTATCATATCAACAACAACGGAGACACGGGGCATCCATCATGACCTGACCACCTCTACCGCCTGCATGTACTTGAACGGGTCCAACAAGTGGTAGCAATTTTCCATTTTCATTTGTTGACCACTTGACCATGTGCTTTCAGCAGCTCCAGCAGATGAGCTCACATTCATGCTCGGCTTCTGGTTTTTACACAACTGTGAGCTCAGATGCTCTGGATGTTTTGCATCTCCCAGCATCGCAGAACAATATCCTGTAGCACTGCTATGATCTAAAGAGATGAGGAATAATGATTTTAATCATACATACACTAAGTTACACTCTTAACTTTTAGTTTGTCACACACTCCTACAGTGGCGTGCACAGGTAGACGTCAGCTGGTGCTGGAGCACTTGCCCTTGCCCTCTTGACCGAGTAAGTGCCCTTAACAGAGTTATTATTAAGTCATCATTATATTGTTAGTAATAAGTTTGCGCCCACCAAACCGCTCCGCCGACATCTCCGTCCCTAAACGCTGCAGCCGCACACACTCGCCCTCCTGTGCCAGGCCTGCCCATTTTGTTGTGAACGCGCAAAGCGGACACGAAGGCGGCACATTGCAGCAACAGCACAGAACGGCGGCTGCATCCACGTCTCCTCCCGCCCTGCCTGCAGCTAAGCAGGTAACACGTGAGTCCAGTCTCGAGTGTATGTGTCCCCTTATCCTCAGTTGTTAAACTATTTGTCTTTCAAAGTAGCCTTTGTCTGTGCAACTCTCTAAATGACCGTTCGTAAATCAGCCGACTGCCCAGTCCCACCTGTTAAAAAAGCTAGACGCTCGCCATAGATCAATTATAAGATGTAACGCGACGACCATCACACAATCAGTGTCGGTAGGAAAAATAAATAAAATCTGTATAACAAAGCTCAATATTTAGTCTCGTGTAGTACCGCTACTTCAGGAGAGTAGCTGCTGCTTAACAAAAACTAACGGGGATCAAATAAACACACAAAAATATTTAAGACTCACCTGGAGGAAGTGTGTGTGAGTGTGTGTAGTAGAAAGTGAATAATGTGGTCCAAGAAAACTGTGTAGGCTACCTCGTTTCAGTTTGGGCTCACAGATACACATCAGTGCAGGTTTACATCAGACTTAGAGCAGTCATTTATTTGCTAAATGCTAGAGAAAATCTGTGTTTGTGTCCTGTTGTAATGTCACCAAGAAGGCTTATTGACAGTGTTGGTTTCTTTATATTTACTAATTGCAGCATTCATGCCTCAAAAGGAGAGACTGAGGAAATATAAGGAACAACAAGCAGCCCAGGGAAACAGTTCTCTACTTTTCTGGGTTAAACAGCCACCCAGCTGCAAGGAGGATGAAGAGGCTGATAATAAAGATGAAAGGTTAGAGTCAAGACCAGTCAGTTTACTGTCCAGGGCCTTTTAATGTTTAGAGTTAAAAACTGAACTGTTCCCCTAATTTTATTGAAATATTTTAAAAGCTGTCACAAAGTGGTGGTTTGGCACGATTATTTCTGGCATGAAGCTACTTTATTCCCATATATCGTCTGTGTATTTATATGTGTGTGTGTATATATAATTATTTATATATATATATATATATATATATATATATATATACGCACACACATATACGGGCGGGGGGGGGTGTATATGTAAATGAAGTAGCTTCAATCCTGCAGTTTCATACGCTGCAAAATGTGCCCTTTTTTCCCTTTGAGCACCTGCCCCACAAATTGTCTGTGCATGCTCCTGACCAGAAATAAGGTCAAACTCTCCCTAAAACACAGGGGGAAATGAATTCAGTGAAGTCATCATTTCTACTCCACGATAAATACTTATTTTCTCATCAAGCAGAAATGACCTCATTAAACACAAAATACTCGTGGTTACTTAGCTTGCTTTCACAATACTGGTCTCCATTTTATCTACTGAAGTAAGTCACCTTGGATCTGGTGATTCAGCACTTAGTTTAAAACAAATGAATCCCTAGCTTTTATCAGATTTTTTTGTAATCTTTCTCAATTGGTTGAAATTGTTGTGTTTATGTAGCTGAATATCTTCCATCCGTCCAGGAACAATAAGTTTTAATAATAAGATGCTGGCTGAGAGGCGAAGTGTGCATGGAGAGCTTGCCAGTCAGCAGCAGACGTAGGTTCAGATAGAGAGGAGCAACACCAGGGGGAGAGATTCTGTCAGCTTGTTTATAGGTATGACAGGCACCACGAGCATATGATAGTCTGCACTCAGGAGTTTGGTCACAATAAAGTGAGAAAATCATCAGTAAACAGGTCAGAAATAAATTCCAGCCCAGTGTGTGTGATTTGTTTGCACCGGTCTGACTGTTAGGATGTTTGTCTATCATCAGATAACATATATCTGCACAATGAAACAGCTTTATCTTACCTCCATTCAAAGCCTCAGCTGTGTCCTATTATATCCTGTGGAGAAGACTGATGCAACGCTCGTGTGCACACCCACTGCAAGGTAACAATCACCAAGTATAGCAGGCGTGTTCGGCCTGTACCTGCTGGGAAACTGACAGGTAGAGGAGCAACCTGCAGACGGCACATGGAAGCTCCTGAGCAGACCAGTCAGGTGATCCTAGAACCACGCACAGATACTTACAGGATACTTAGATGCACACAAGGGAGGAGAAATAATCAACTTCATGTTCAACTACGGTTACATGATGTTTTTTTTATTCAGAATTAATCATTCTGAATGAAATAATTCTGAATCAAAGTTTTCTCCTTCAGGGAATCCAAGAGCCCTGAGACGGGCCCATTTCCCACTGGATAACATTAGGCCAGGATCCTTAAAGTGTTAACATATAAATATTAATTCTGAATTAAGGTTTAGATGAGAAACACATTTTCTCAATTCTGCTTTAGATCTGGGATGGGAGGATTCTGATTGGAAGGGGGATATGTGACGTACTTACATTTAACGGATGTAAACAAACTCTGGTTCTCTTCTTTTTGATACCATCCATCCATCCATCCATCCATCTATTTTCTGAAAAATCCCTTCATAAAAACCATTTTCGCGTTGATTCTGATTCTAGATTTGAAGCTGCAGCTGGACAAGTGCACGCTACACTACTCCACTTTCATGTGTATCAACTTGAGTCCAACAATCGCTTCTGCCCGCCGGCACAGCATATGTGGATCACGGCAACGGGACGAGGGAACAAGCATGCACAGAACGACCGGAACTGACTTAAAGTGGAATGAAGGTGTACATGATACAGAAAATATTTCACCTGGTATTAAGCCACTTACTTCTGAATTAAGTTTAATTCATAATTGTATTCAGAATTAAGTGTTTACAAGGACATTTCTCTCTTTAAAGCAGAATGAACTTTTATTATGAATTAAAGGAAATTAAAACTGTAATGTAAATGTGGCCACTGACTCTGTGGACTGTGAATTAAACCATTCAGAGACTTCCCGCTTCCCCTGACCTTCTCTGTCATGGACACATCGATGTTTATAAGCTACCACATGCTGGTGCCGACGGTCAGTCATCCAGGTCATGGTAACAACCTCTAACATACAAACACTGATTTTATTCTCAGCTGAAACACTGACCACTGCCTGAAGAAGCCTTTCAGGTGAGAGGTAAAACATCTATAATCAAAAGGAAATGAAGAAAACAAGCTTCTAAGTTGCTGTAATCATTTCGTCCGATGCTGCTGCTGTTATAAAACCATCATTATATCAGCGCAGAGCAACAGTCTGGATAAAATTTGAACAGCACCTTGTGAACATTGAATATTAAAGGACCATTTTCAGGCTGTTTCTGACAGATTTAGCTTTTTAAAAAGAGAAACAAAAAACAGGTGAATGAGGCAGCTTTATTTGGAATTTGGCTGCATTCATGTACACTTGCAACTATAGAAAAAAAATGAATAAACCGCCATGTTTTCTGCAATATGATGTTAGTTGTATTAAGTACTAACTCTTGGATGTATCATGTGACTAAAACAGCAAACACTGAATGACTAAAAGATGTTTTTGGCATTAAAATGCCATCATAGCCGTTGATATAAAAAGTATCAGCTTTTAAATCTAACTCTTATGAGCTATTTTTGTTGTTATCATTGTGTTTGTCCAAACAAATGTACCTTTAGTTGTACCAGGCATCAACAGTTTTACAAAGAGATAACAAACTTAACGAGCTTAACTTCTCCCCACCCATTTGTCACAAAGTTTTCTGTTTGTTTTGTCACAAATTATTTTGTTTGTATCAAATAACGTAATTTGAATAATTTATATATCTTTTTTACCCTATTTTTTAATTCTTATTCATTGTTATGCATTTATTTAACATTTAAATGTATCTTATCTTCCTCTTTTTTTTTCTTTTTTCCTTTTTTCACTATATTTATTTATTCTGGTTAAGCATTTAAAAGGATTAGCTGGAAAATAAACATCACATTTCTCATTTTCCTTTGTTCAGTCCCGAATAGCAGCTTAACTCTAGTTAAACCACATTACCAGTGCATGCTGGGCCAGGCCCCACTGTTAATGATATTTCACCTCTACCATCTAATAACCATTAGTTTATTTAACCTGCAACATCTTCTAGGCAACATTGGCCTTATGTACAGTAAGTGTTCTGGATGACACATGATGTCTTTCATGATTTTTTAAATCCTCCTCTTCGTCTCTCTCTCTTTCATTCAGTATAACACCAGTAAGCAGGATGGCCGAGAAAATGGAGACGGAGGAAACGGTGAGAGCTGCCCGGGGAAGAAAAGGAGCAAAAAAATTCATAGTTTCTGTGTGTTTGGCTGATTACCGATCTGAGTCTCGATAAGGAGGCTTATTATTCAGCTGAAGCCCAGATTTAATTATAACATAGCTGTGATTACTTGAACTGTTTTTCTTTCTTTTTTATTTCAATATTCATCTTCACTCTGAAGAAAAGCCCCCAATGCTGCACCGAAGCCAAAAATGTATCTCTTTTTCAATCGCCTGAAAACACGGCAGTAACTCACACACACTGAGCCCTGCGGGGCCCCGACACTGCCCCCTTTTGCCGCACATCAACGTGGATTTATTATGCTTTTTTATGACAGTTGTTTGAGGGAGGGAAAGCAAAGTTTAACGCAGTGTTTTATGTTATTTTCTTGGCAAACGTACTTAAACATTTATTCTGATATTTATATCAATCTGATTTACTTCTCTGGCTTCTATTGCTACACATATTTTAAAAGGTTTTCCCCTATTTAATAGTCACTGATTGGGATTTAAACACCTCGGTGCAGCCACGGTACCTGCAGTTGGGCCTGATAGCTTGAAGTGACACGTGAATGCATGGTTACGTCCTTACAGCTGAGTACATGCCTATCCACTTGACCCTTCAACAACGACAGGACTGTGTCTTTACACTGCATGCACTTACACTGTTATTTATATCTGGCTCTCTGCTGATGTGACAAACCAGATTCCCCATGGGGGTCATTACAGTTTCATCTAATCTAACACAACCTTAAGGACTCGTGATATTGATGGGTGTTGCTTTGACTCTCTCTCCCTGAGGTTAAAATGCTCCTGTAGGACTACGGGACATTTCAGGCCATGTTTTGATCTCCTGTCACTGAACAATTATTAGTCAATCAGTCAATGACCAACTTTTGCAGACGACCAAGTGCTTCTTTTTTTGGTTGCAGAGGAAACGGAAGATAAGACCACTCAGGCTGAAAATGTTTACCAATGCAAATGCCGCCATGGTAACTAGAGAAGCATGTTGATAATACTAAGTAAAGTCAATGGCGAGCCCTGCTCAGGCGTTGAGAGGCTGTTCAGCTAAGTGTGCTTGAAGCTCCGCAGGGAGGAGCAATTAGAAACATGCACAGCTGGAGCTTCCTGTTGCAGAAAGCAAAGGGCAGGAGAACTTATTATTCAGTCTCCTTTTTACTTTTCTATTGTTGTTTCCACAAGTTATACTGAATATGACAAACAATGCGTGGGATTTGTCAAGATAGAAGACTACAGTATGTCCAGGTTCTGTTCTTTCTCGATCCAGCTCATGCTCCGAAGGATGCTGCTGCCTGTTCCCAGCTGCTACTGGTAGAGAGGTAAGGTAAACCCTGGACAGGTTGGCAGTCCATCACAGACAAACAAGACAAACAACCATGCATTCACACCCAGTCAATTTTTCCATTCATCCATCTGTACCTGCTTATTCCAATGCAGAGTCACAGAGTAGCTATCCCTGTTGCTATGAGGTGATAGACAGGAAGCACCCTGGACAGGTCGTCAGTCAATCACAGGGCCAACACAGAAAGGCAAACCATTCATGCTCGCGCTAACTCCTCGTGGGGATTTAGAGTCAGCAGTTACCAAACATGCATGTTTTTAGACTGAATGGAAACAGAAGGATCCGTGAGGACAATCAGCTTTGATTGAACAGCAGCAGCTCAAACTCATTTCGTAGCCCCTTTACAGCCAGATTCAATCCAATTAATTGTGGTATAGTTCAGTTATAAGTAATTCATTACATGATCCACATTAGCCCAATTTATAATAACTGTTAAAACACTTCTTAAAGGGGAATTTTTAACATGGGGTCTGTTTTCATCTTTCCTTTCCTGAGCGATGGAGAAAGGAATTTTCACGATAGCTCCAGTATTTAGCCGGACAGGCAGCTAGCAGCACAGCAAATGATAAGTATTGGGCAACTGGCCCCGTGTCTAAGTTTGCCATAAAAACATGCTTTTTTTACACACTAAAGTGCTCTGATGGTCTCAATGAGTATCCGACAACATACTAGAGAGGAGAAATGAACCAAAAGTATCTTTATTACCTGGCGATTACTAGGTTTTGGTGTTTGTGTCCAAATCTTGCAAGTTATTGATAACTAAACTACTAATTAAACTAAACCCTAACCCCCTTTAAAAGGGTGTTACTCTTCACTTCCAATCCCCCCATATGATGGCAGGTCACATCAAAGTGGAACAATTCCCCTTTACAAGGAAAAGCTCCAACAAAACCAGACTCAGGAAGCAGCCATCCAGCTGGACTGGTAGTCTGACATGAAACACAGAAAAGCCCAAGTGGAGGTCCGAAGCAGGAACCCTCCTGCAGAAGGTTTTTGGGCCATTTAAAGGATTAGTTAGATTATAAATGCTTAAATCATGTTCAAATGTTGGGAACTTTGTTTTACTGAATAATTATGATTAAAAGAAGACAAGCAATAGCATCCCCACCGAGAACACTTGAGTGTTCTGAATAGACCCACTATGCTGCATCAGCATCCCCTGTGTTTGCCCTTTTGGGTTTCAGCCGGGGCCGAACTTGGCCCATATTTCTATTCTTAAATTTCCCCGTTTTACACCCATGACCACTTCTGCTGCCTCCATGTGATATGGGAAAGGTGATCGTTTCCACCTGTAAAGCGGAAATTACCAGTTCATTATTTTAGAGTGCTTTCATGTTGTTGTGAAGATAAACATAATGGAAAATAAGGGAACAATAATACATTTTAAAAAGCAACATAAGTTTAAATGGAGATACTATATAAAAGAATATATGAAACAACAATGAGAAGGCTACAAACAGCAGCAGAGAACATTTAGCAGAACGTAATGTTTACCATACACAATCGTCTTGCTGCTCTCCGCTACGTTGAAAGGTTAAAGTTGATCTCATCTCGGCAGTTTGGATATCATATGATTTTTCCAGTTTTCAATTGGAAATTATGACATGAGTGGGTGTTCATGTGCGATTATGTTGTTGATTTTTGGTATTTACTATAAATACGATAGAACATGAAGGCAGTCCCCCCTTCATACAGCCAGCCCACATGGGCTTCACATAAGGGGCCCAGGTAACTGAAACCACATTGGACCAGCACACTGCTCAGTTCAAACCATGCCCACTCTTTACCCACGCAGCTCATGTTTAACCACATGGACATGCCGCTTGGGTTTGCGCCTGCCAACATTTGCACAAACAATCTTAGTAAATCACTTGCAAACTGTGGTTCGGCCCCACATGCTAAATTCTGGGATGCACAGGCCAATTACTACACGACAATTGGGATCTTAGTAGATCTGGCCCTGAGTCAGTTCCCACAGTAACATCCTCAGTGAGATAAACCTGCTTGATGGCAGGTTGAGACCCAGTAATTCTGAGTTTATAATCTTCAGTTGAACAATCAGAGAGAAATAAATTGTGGATCAAACATGGTGCTTCCTTTGCTTTAAAGAATCTTAGATCATCAGATCCCGTTTGGATGTAATTCCCCGATGATTTTCGGTTTGACTTTTACTTTAACTCCCAGTCCATTATTTATCTGAACAATATTCTCATCCCACATTAACTTTCCAAATACAAAAGAACAAATTATTTGTGTAACACCTTATTTTTTGTTTTTTGAACAACATTGATGTTCAGCATACCGGCCAGCGAAACGTCAGTCTTATGTGGATGCAATAGATAGAAAAACTGTCAGAAATCCCATGTGCAAAAATCACCTCTGATTAACCAGTGTCAAATAACGACAAAAAACGTTCAATTATATGAAGTATTTATTTTCTATAAGTTGACATTATATCATTTGCATAACTATAGGAATACCTCTGACAGACTATAAATATTAACCCATCACACTGTCTATAGGAACAGACTCTTGAAGCCAGAGACGTTTTCCTTCACTGGAAGATCTGATTCTTCTGCAGATACTGAATAAGGTTCCAGATGTAGGCTGCACTGTGGATGTGGTTCATTGTGGCAATTATCTGCATCCACATGTGAAAGAAATGGTAAAGATTGAACTTGTACTACAACTCAAGATTCGATATTTCTTGTTGTCGGTTCCAAAAGACCAACACGGGGCACATGCACATATTCGTGTGAATGACTTATTTGTTATGCAAGAACTTGGGCCCAAATTGGAAGGTAATTGTGATTTATTTGAATGGGGGAGCGCATATTAATTAACGTACTATATCGTAATGCTGTGACTATACTGGATTTTTAGTCACAATACAACCGAGCTTCCTCAGATGCCTTCATCCACAAGACATCCAGGACCACAGTATTGGCTGAGGGACAACTCCTCAGCCTCTGAATGGGGCTGGACCTCCTCCCGTTTTCTGCCTTCTGCCTACCTGCTATTGGCAGGTACAAGAATGCAAAGTAAACGTTAAATGCAGTAAAACATTCATGCTGCCAGAGAGATTAGTTGTCGTGTTTCAGACAAACCTCCCACGCTCCATCATCATACATGTCTGGATTATATCTTTACACTTCATCTTCATTTGCTGCCTAGGACATTTGACTCCTGCTGGGTTAGATCTGTAAAAGGTAACACAGCAAGAGATAGGCTATGTAAGGGACATAGAAAGCACAGAATTTAAAAAATTGAATTTCTTAAAGGGTCAAAGATGGCCTGCAACATGCTGCCTGTCCTGTCGCTCATACTGGACACATTCTTGAGAAAACTGCATCAACACCAAAGTAAAAAATGATCCCCAACACTGCACAAAGTTGTTGTTGCTCCATTGTTTACTTGAAGTGAACAAGACATTTCTGGTCCGGGCCAAAGGGTGAGTCTGGTTTTCTTCTTCTTTCACCTTGGGCAGTGGCCATTATGGGCAATATCGCCCCCTAGCGAGCAACTGTTGTAAATGCGCAATGCTGTCCAGGTGGTAGAATTCCCTGCCCAACACACTGAGTTCCCCACACTATCCATTGAAAGAAGGGGCTCAAAAAATCCTATTGTTGGGATTTAAAAGGTGATAATTTGAAGCATTTAAAGTCAATTTGTTTAATGTTTGTAAATCACTTTAGTTCATTGGGGTTATAGTGTGTCAGCTTTTGCAAACTGTCTGTTTGCTGGAAGCATGTGAGCCTGCAGTCACATGGTTGAAACCCAGCCATTAGGTTTAAACTCCAGTCTGTAATTTGTCTCATGATCATTAATATCTACATGCACCTGTAAGGATGTGCACCGTTAACAAAGCCTCCGCATTAGAGATAAAGTTACCAAAAACAGATTTAACCCATTTAAAGGAACTTCAAGGAGTTTGCACGTTTCATGCGACACACCGCCCCCCTCAGGTCTTGGGCGTAACTGCAGCCTATTGAAGTGCACGTGCTTGTGGCTTGCGTGCATATACGTGCACAGAAGAGGGGAATAAAACTGTATTTGCAGGCTTGGCATGCATAAGAGGTGATCTATTTGCAAGAATGGCTTCAAATGAAGTAAGTTATTGTATTTGTAACTTTTGAAGGCAAATCGAAATCAGAAATTGCTATCCTTATGGCTTACCAAACTGTCTGAATCTATTGCCCAGGTTTTAATGTTGGCAGCAAGCAGAAAACTTTTTTTTTTACACTTATCTTAGGATTTGCGAGTGAACAATGGTACATAATAGTTGGCCTATTTCTACTTACTACCAATAAATCACATAATGTACACACTGAATGTGTGAAACAGGTGACATTAGTTACATCTGTATCTGTGTTGATGTGGCACTTTTACTTTAGTCCGTAATGCTCTGATATGACAATTTCCTGACTGGT
>JAVQJG010052980.1:0-24589 GCA_036024015.1 Craterocephalus amniculus | reverse complement strand
CAAAACCACATTATAAGCCTAAACACAACAGTCAGTGGCCCAATCCTAACAAATCACAATCAATCAACCAACCAATCAATCAAATAAATCAGATATTCACAATTTTGATAGAAAATGAAAAGTGTGTAACTTTGAGCTTTCTAGTCCAGCTGAATATTTGTGATAAATTTGAAATAACACAAAAAATCCCCAATAAGCAGCTGGACATCTAATTTGCCTAAAGAAGCCCAGCTATAAGTGCTCTGCTCATCATGACTTATCAGTTTTTTTGTTCTAAATGCCCAAAAAAATTTAAGCGGGCGCATGTGCAATCCGAATTTGAGGCCAGTCAGCATGTAGCCCTGCCCCAACTTCCTCACGACGATCACGAGGATTTCAAACATGTTTGAAATCCGTGCGATCCACGATTTCTGATCGGGAGCTGGTCGTGAGGCACTGATCGCGGCTTGTGATCTCACGTAGACTGCACGAGGCACGACCCACGACTGAGCCAAAATTCGGGCCGAATCTGTGAACTTGTCGTGTGCCTGGAAAATCGGCTCAAAATGGGCCAAAAATCGCAAAGTGTATGCCCAGCTTTAGTTTATTAAAAATTGCTGGATTGGAGTTTTATATATTCAATTTCCAACTAAGTTTTTCCCATTGCATATAGAACCAGTCAAATGTCTGGACATAGTTTCCTATTAAATTTAATGGTAAAGTTTAAAAATTTGGAATCCATGTGAAAAAAATTGAAGAGAGCTCTTCTTTGGTAATTAATTCCATCTCTGGAAATATCTGGGATATCAGAGTTTGCTCACTAAGACCATAAACAGGTTGTGAGTTATACAGTAATTTAGATTTTTGCAAAGCAAGATGACCATTTTCAAAAGTAGCATCTATTCTTTCATTGGAGATCAAGTCTTCTTTAAAGACCCACTACCGTATATAACTTATACTATTTTATGAATGATGTATCACCTATCAATGGTATGATCATCATCACTCAGTATCCATCTAGACAGACAGTAAAAAATTGTCTTTCCTCAACTCTTGTCTTATCTGTTGTTCTTCTTTGGCTCCCCTTCTGTATTTTCCTCCGATGTCTTCTAACTTTTTTTGCTGAGTCTGCCAGTGTGTGTTCCAAAAGGCCGTTTTGTTTACGTTCACTTGTTAGCGTATAACATAAGTGCAAAGTGAGACTCAGCAGCGGCGTCCTGAATGTAAAAGTTCTATATTTCGGTTTCTCAGACCGCATCAGCTAAAGAAAAGCACAGAAAATAGTCACTTTGTCAAACGAGTCCGGAGAGCAAAGTTTTAAAGTCGAAAAGTTAAACAGTGGCTCATAACAACTTATTTGCACATAGGTAAACAATGAAAGAAATCGGGCCTCAGGTGTAACTCAGGTGGTGTGGTGGTAAGCACAGTCCCCAAACTTCAGGTCTATCTGTGTGGATACGTGCTCCTTCTGGCTTCCCCCCAGCCATCCAAAATGTGAAAAATACATTATAACATTAGTGTTATTGATTACATAAATAAGTAAATCATAATGTTTAGATGGGTTTAAAATTAAAGGGTGGCAGCTGTTTAGACCTGGACTATCATTCCGCTGTTACAGGCAGACTTGAAGTCTCTTCAGCGGTCTCCACTTGCGGCGACATTTCTCCTCCAAAGTGTGTCAGGGGGCACTGACCCACACCCTGCAGATAACATTTTACAACATTTTTAATAATCTTTAAACAGTTTATATCCAGGGTGCCACTTTTTTTCAGCAGAGGGTGATAGACGACTCTCACGTTCCACATGAATGACTTCATGTAACAGGAGAAGAAAAGACGAGAGCAAAGGGGTTCGGTCTCTACCCTCCTTATTGACTCTTTTCCAAGAGAAGAAATACAGGAACAATTCAATGTCACAACAATCAATAAAGCTTAAGTTCTCTTCAGTCTACTCTGCTTTTTTTTACCAGACCCTCTCCCTTCACTGAGCCAGCAGGCTGAATTTATCAACATCATTTTGAGAGTTTAAAATGTTTTGATCTCAGGATCTGATCCCTCATGTAACTCTATACGTGACTGTTCAGGCAGCATTGCTCTACAGTGCAGATTCCCCCTTTTGCTTTTACATGCATGTTTTTTTTCACTGTGTAAGATGAAGAAACGTGAATTTAAATAAAATTTAGTTTGTTTTAAATGTCTAATTTTCTGAAAGACAAACAAGAATTATAAATGCTGCACTCTCACTGGGACAGGGATTGCAACAGCAGGAGATGAAGCAATCGGACCCAAACACAAGACTGATATCGCCAGAGGAAATTTAAGAAGTAAGAATAATCGAATAAATAAAAACACAACTAAACAATATCAGAAGCATGACTAAACTAACTGACAAAAGGAGTCTATGGGCAGAATTACCAAGTTAACCAACAGCATGAAGCAGCATGCATAAGGGCAAACCTGGAGCATATATTTAGAGGGACTGATTACAAAACAAGAAGCAGGTGTGACAATTAACAAGCAGCAGCAGGGAACAGGAAGTGAAACAGAATACACAAGGGGGAAAAACTTTACTAAATAAAAAGGGAAACAAGAAGACTTAAAACTGAGACTTCAAAAGAACATCAAAGCAGCAGATTATGATACCGAACATCAAAATTTTATCTGCATGTTAGAAATATTTTTTGAGCAGAAAAACATTCTTGAAATATTTTTGTTGACTTGTTAGAGTCAAATTCTCTTAAAAATGTGAATGTGGGCAGCTCTATAAATGATCCAATAGACTAAGATGAAAAGTGTGTGGAAAACATGATTTTCCACTGTAGAATATTATGAATGTTCACTGGAAATATGTGTATCAAATTTGATATGACCATCAAAACTTTCAGTTTATTTCTGGAAGGTCCAGACACAATGACATTTGTGCAATTTGCACTTACACGAATAAAACAACATACAGCAAACAGATGCACACATTTAGAGAAGACAAAGCAAAATAAAACATGATTTAAAAAATTCTTGTTTTGGAGCAACAATACCCAAAACACCACATAAATTATTTGATTAATGCATAACTTTTCAAATTTGACAAGAAACCATGAAGACGTTCCCATCGCCATTGTTCCCAAACATTTTACGGTATAAACTGCTGATGAATTGCAGAACAAAGAAAAGTTCAAAGATGCAGATTTTTGCAATCATATCAATTCTTTAACATCTTCAGGAAGATTCAGACATGCATTAAAAGGTTTGACTTCCACAAACTTTATCCCCTCTCTGTGAAATAGCTGACAGACACACTCAGTGCAGGAGTTCACAGCTAGATGTAAAACATATATGTCAAAGATCTACTTTTACCGAAGCACGCTGCTGCCTCCTCTTACAGTTTAGTACATGATCAAACAAGATGAGACAGGTGTGGGATAGCATTAAGGTGAGTATTAGTTGGGGGCAGTCAGAGTGTGTCTCTGGATGAAAAGGAGACAGGGGATTGTATCGGTATCTCTGATCCTCCTCCCACTTGGCCCCTGGGGAGGAGGCAGGGCTGCTGCTGAGACTGAGTAGGGCTCAAGTTTTGTCAACCGGCATCAATCTCTCTTGTCTGTCAGCCCTGTAACTCCCAACCCCTGACCCTGCCCCACCCTCTAATGGCCTGGGTTACAAGGCCTCCTAGATGGGGATTGGTTGTCACAGAGGTCCAGCAGAGAGACAGTGGAGACAGTAATCTGGCCTGTGATGCCACTGTGTCTCAAAATGATGGAGCTCATATTGCTCTGCTCTGAACTCAACAGATTCAGACGCATGCAGAGTCTTTTCTGTCCTCTTGACTTCTGTCCCTGATCTTCCCTGATATTGTCTTTTTTGCTTTTCTTTTACCCCTTTACTGATAGCAAAACCCCTCTTCCTTTATCTCCTATCACTTGGTATCATATCAGCCCATTTCCCCCTCTTCTCTCTTGAAGATACAATGTCTTTTCATCTATCTCTCTTCTCACAACGGAGCAGTCTGTCAGTGAGTTACTTTGTGAGTGAAGAATGGTGTTGTCACCGAACAAAGAGTGTTGTCTGTTCTGCACATTTACACTCAGCCTTGTCGAGACCTCAGACTCTGGGATCCTGGAGTCTCGGCTGCGATGTACCCGTGTGTGGGGTAAAGACAAAGAAGGGAGGGAACATGACAAACTACTTGTGGTAAGGTTGTCTCGCTGCAACTCTCTGAACTATCAATTGTGGCAAGACCATGCTTGGACCATGCTGTCCTCCCTCGAAGTCTCTGTGTCACCTCGAAGTTGAGGTCAACAATTCACAGAGCATCCTCCTTCCGTGCACTGCTGCATTAATCTTTTTCTTTCATCAAATACATTTTGAGGCATGAGGAAGGAGACAGTGATCCCCCCCCCCCTCCTTCAGAATAGAGTATGAAGACAATCAGAAGGCAAAAGGGTTACAGGGGTGAAAGGTGGGAGGTGTTGAGGTACTCCAGCTGTGGTGTTCCCCATGCTTCTCATCTTAATCTTTGTCACTCTTTGCCTCCCTTCTCACCATCTCCCTCCATCATTCACTGTCCCTTGTCCATCACTATCCTGCAGCTTTCTGATTAAAGAGAATATCCCTTTAATGCTCCTTTAAACTAGTAACCCCCCTCATATTCACCATTCCTCCCACTCCATCTTCTTCCATCCATCCTCTCTTTTGTTTCTCCTCCCTCCCGTGTGAGGGCGCCTGGCTCCCTTCCATCAGCTTGTCTTCGGCATCTGTGAACTGAGCCCCCGGTATGCACTCTGCATGCTCAAACTTAATGCATTACCAGTCTCCTTTATTTCTCCTCTCCCTATATCTTCCTTGGATTAGAGAACACTTGTCTCCAACATTGCCTGAACATTGCTTTACCACAAAACAGGTGGCAAGATGGGGTACATGTGTGCGTTGACCGGATGAAAGAAAATGACGAAATGAAAAAAGGCTTATTTTCATTTTGCTTTTATCTGGTCCTCATTAACTTTGGTTTGCCATTAAGATCAGGACAATGCACCTGGTTAACCCAGCCCTTTGTCCCAGCCAAGCGAGAGGAAGAGGGAGCTGACATCGATGCCACTATAAACACTGAACTACAGACTGAAATCAAAGGCAAAGCTAACCTGTATGATGGGACTTTTCAGTAAGAAACAGGTCTCTGAAGCGGGAGGCCCTACCCTCATGCAGGGACCCTCAACCATCATCGGACCATCAGTAAGCAGCTTTGATGCTCCATTCACTTGATGGCCCATTGTCACAGCTCCATATTCATAAGCACCTGGACTGGGTGGCATAAGAAAAGCTCTGTTTTGAAAACAAAAGCAAAACCTTATACAGAACAAGATTGGGGTGACTTGACTGAAGCAGTGAAGTGCATTAAAGCAGCCTAAACCATGAAACGATCGTCATTTTGAATAAACCCGACTTAGATGTGGGGAAATACAAACACAAAGGACAAACTGGATCAAGTTTTCTTGGGAAAATTTCTTTGGATCATGTTCACTACACAGCAACCTCCTCCAATGCTTTTTAATCCCTACAGCATGCATTTCAATTTATGTTGGAAATAGGTAAGGTTTTTCCAGCGGTGGAACACTTAACAGCTGAGCAAGGCAGCCGTGGGCAGCACCTGGTAAGACATGCTGGCACCATCACCTTGAGACCAGCCAAGCACGCTCTTGACAGTTGTGTGAGTGTATATTCAGACGCCAGCCAGCATGTCCCCTGGGTGCCTCCTCACCTCTGCGGCCAAGGTTGAAAGAGGGATTTCTGGGGACAGAGTCCTCCTTTATCATCTCAATGTGAGGATGGGACCACAACCCAGATTGACCATGACTGGCCAAGTCCATCCCCATCCGAGCCACAGCACTGGGCAGAGCAGCCAGGGAGCTCTGGACACACTGACTGACAGAGAGCTGTGCTCCATGAACTAAACCTGCATGAGCAAACATATGGTGATTGCTTTTTGACAGAGTATGCACACATGTGCCCATGCATATATTTATATGTAAATACATCATATAGACATATCCTTAATTTAGTTTTTCCCTGGAAAATTGCTGTTTGGAAATGATAACATCAGTAATGGAGGCTGTGATGTTTGCTCTCGTGTTGGTCTTTCTGAAAATAGAATCGCGCTTGAGAGGGGGGAAAGGAGCGGAGATGAGGTTGGTGGTTCGACTCGGTGTCTTTGATGCGCCGTTGTTCCGCTGGCCACCCTCTCTTCTATGTGCAACCCTGTGGTCTGGCCTTGGCTCCATGACCCTCTTCACAGTCCTCTGGCTTAACTCTTCCACCGCAGGTGAACATCTTTAGTACATGTCAATATTAGTTTAGGATTATTTCTAGAAGTCCAGAAGGATAAAACCCCCGTACAGGTTACAGAGCTGACACGAAATAATGAGGAAGAATCTGAGGAACCATGGATGAACCATTAATGAATATTTATTATTTGCATAACAAACACAGATGATTTAACTGAGGCATACTGTGGGCAACTATATTTGGGTGCACTCACATCGTGCCCTGGGTAACCTCAGCCCAGGATAGCCCGCAGTGAAAGAAGAAGTCACACAGTGGTGAGTTAGGCTCTTCGGCTTACAGATGAGGATGGGAGTTACTTAAACAGAGAATGAAGTCCTTCCATCCAGAGATGATCCGTGATAAAATGCTTCATGTCTGGCTGAGGAGTAACTGCTAAATGAAGTTTGGCATCTCTGGTCTGGACAGAATTAACAGACCAGGTGGTCGGGTCATTCACACATGCCTCAAAGCAAGAAGATTTCATTTCTCTTCCTGCTATTTCATGGAAAATGAGCGATGTAGATGTAAGAATGTGCTGGGATATGGGCGATATCTGAAGGATTCCCAGGTGTGACATCCTTCTGGCAGGACAGAAGTTTAAGCAAGTTTCTGATTGCTTTGTAGCAGTCAGAGATTAGTCATGCAGTCTTAAATAAATTTGATGCATTGCAGCCATCTTTTCTTCGGGGACACAGGGTATGTCTTCCTTTTCATTTGAGTAGATGAAGCTGCTCACTCTTTTCTCAGCCACTGTGTAATTGATTGAATAAAAATGGAGCCTGCAAAGGTAATTAAGGTTAAATGAAGCCATTTTAGCCACAGAACTGTTTTAGCTCAGAGACATGAGATCATTTTACAGTGTTGTCGTAAGTTAAGCTTCAAAAGACTGCTTGTTACCTGCAAAGAAGGGGGATTTCCTTTTTACCATATGTGTCTGTGAGTGTCAGAAATTACCATAAATTAAAGATCTAAGGTGAAACCTCTTCATTTTGTTTTAAGGTCCAGGCACAGATTAGATGTAAGCAAATAAGCATCTATCAAAAAATGAAGCAGTCTTTGTAGCCCTCCAACACACACAATCATTGTTTGTTCTACATAAACGTATGTGAGAATAAAAATGAAAAAAATAATTCATATCTGTTTTGACTTTCAGGAAAAATTTAGTTTTCATATAAACTCATTGGATAGTCATGGAGGCAATAAGAAACACCTATAAATTTGAGCTTTTTATAATTCTTCCTGTCTTACATTTATTTTAGTTGGTATGGAATAATTGATTTCATATTTTCACAGTGGTAATTTAAACCATGCATATTAGTTTTTGTCTTGTAAATATATGACAGAGATTAAGTGATGATCTTTGGAGTCTTGGCTGGACATTCAGTTTTTTTAAGATAATAATGACTGAAGCAGTCCATATAAGCTTTCCATGTAAAGCATTATAAGTGAACAGTAAACATTTTAAGTTTGTCAAAGGATTCCTTCATGAACTCTTCTATCTACAAAGCCATAACATTGTATAATATGTGAGCAGACACTGTAAGTTACCATAAATTGCTCTGCTCAAATCAACTCTGATAGATGTGAAACCTTTGTACTTACACTTTTGTTCATACCACAGGGTATGTTAAAGACTTACACGTTTTCCATTCACATTCATCTTTGTGCAGATAAGTAATTATGATCATCGTATTTGAGTCTGATAGCAAAAAAAGAGGAGTCACCACCAGATGAAGCAGATGTTTATATGTAGTGTTTCATTAAAGAACTGTAACCGTCCACTCCTGTTAAAACTCTCCTCATCTGCTGCTCAAAAAAGAAGTGGAAAGTTCATCTGCAGAATTTGGAAACTACAACCACAACCAGCCAATGCACAGGACACTTATTCATTGACTGACACACACATACTTGGGGTGGAGAACAGGAGCAGCAGCAGTGGCAGTAGCAGTAAATTGGTACAGGCATCCGTCAGAAGCCCCATGAGTCACCCGCTGGAAAACGTACAGCTCTCCAAAGCCAGAGTAGATATCCATCAAAAGTGATTGCGGCTAGCATGAACTCCTGCAAAAACACAGTTAGAGATATACATACACAATTATGCCACATACACACACACGCGCATACTGACTTGCACACATGGCAGTGCATGCTAAATGCATATCCTTGCAAGTACACACACGCAAAAGGGGAATTCTGCGGTTCCGATGGTAAGACGTTATAGTAGGATAACAAGGGCTATGCTTTCAAGGTGACAGTGAGGCAGGGGGGAGCCATGTGTAACTACTGCTGAGCCTTCATGAAGTATATAAATTTAACCAGCTTTACATATGAGGTCACCTGACAGTATAAACACAGACTTTAAAGTGAACTTCAAATAAATCTTTTATTCTTTGAAACTTTTTGTGAGCTAAAGCCAGTAATTGAGGAGACAGACACTAAAACCTGTAGAAACTGAGTGAACACAGTGCAGACTAACATGTATGGATACAAATAAGCCATTTGGTCAACCAAGTATTTTGTCACATTCGGTGTGAGGAACCTTTGACTCTGGCCAATTCTTTTCCAGAGTGGGTCATTCTTTTCTTAAGCACAGATTACACATAAATAAAGGAATGTAAGGAGAAGTCCATGTACAGTCATAAAGTTTGCATTCTAATGTTAAGTGAAACTGATGTCCATCTACTTGGAAGTTTGAGTTTTTATTGTAAATATATCTTCCCAGCCAGTCAGCCCACTGTAATTTAAGTTCTGGCATATACACTGTTATATAGCGTATGCTTGATGCTTTAGATGAAAATAACTGATATCTGCCCATGAATATGCAGAACCTGTGGGGGACTAGATTATGTTATTGCGTGATTTCCAGCAGAGCTACCCAAGTCAAATGTTGCCATTTTTGTATCGAACGATATCTCAGTGTTTTACTGTCAAAGCTGTATTTAATGCAAAAACAGTCATTAAACCAAAATAGTTTATGAATTCATAAAATATGATCTCATGACTTTTTGTCAGGGGTCACTGGAGACAATATTACTGTTCTTCTGATGGTGCCAATAATTAAAGAGAGTTCTGAATGCATCTACTGTATATTCAGCAAATAAAATGCTAAATTGCTATCAGATGACAGATAACTGATTAAACTGAAATTCAGTTTAATCAGTTTTGCAGCTGCATTTCTTGCTTGCCATGTAATGTTTGTGCAATTTAAGTTTGTGAAATGTGATTGGTCAGTTTTGCTTAAACTTTAAACAGAATCGAAATGCAAACCAGAAACATGCTGGGCCCAAGCATCATGGTACCTTCAAAATTATTTGGTTTGAAGTTAATGGTGATTCTTTGATTTAAGGTTTTTCTTTTAAAAATCACCGCACTAACAACATCGTGCTATCTTGACAGAAGGCTCGGACGTTTTGTATAGTTTTGTGTTGTGCTGCATGGTCAGGCAGAGCGGCACTTGTTGGATTCCTAAGACATCAGACATTCTGGTGTTGGTGGGGCCAGCGGCTGCAGCTTGCGCCTCACACATGACCTCCTCACGGTCAGCAGGTCAGATCCTGATAATCCTGTCTCAAAGCCGCATAGTGTGCATAATTTTGTCTTCTCCTTATGCCGGAGAGGTTAAAGTTGTAGGAATGTTTGAAACCCTGTATGTGCTTTCATGTTGCATTTTCTATTATAAACAGTCACCTAATGGTTAAGAAAGATGTTTTCTGGTTTTATGACAAGAATGGAAAACACACGGCTGGCTTTATTTGACAGATGGCTTCCTATCTCATTTCCACACGCTACAGCCGTTACGTGAGTGTGTGCGCAGGCATGAATGTGCAATTTGTCTCGAAGGAGATCTGCAGGAGATCTGCAGAGAGCATCACTGTCATGTGGAGAGGCAAGAACAGAAAGACAGAAGAGATGAAACAGAGAGCAGAGGGTCTTACTCCGCCCCCAGACATTGTTATTTCAAGCTTTACTCATCATATTGAGGAAGAGGGGAACAATGCACAACAGACAAGCTCACTTGGAGCACTCACAGAGAGCAGCACAGTCAGCCCTTTCAGCAAACAGAAGAAAGAAAAATCAAAGAGCAGAGGAGGGAGGAGGTGGAGGGAACGGGTGAAAGATATAGACAGCGATGGGAGATAGAGTACCTTGGCCTCATAGGCTTTAGTCTTTATTCTTTCCCTATGACCTTGACACTAGCATGGTGCAAAACATACATTAACAGGACACAAGCTAGGAACAAGTATTTTGTACTATCTCCATAACTTTTTACACCTCACATACACCCATTAGACACAAGGGACTGAGTAAAGTAAGACAGAAATGAAATGTGAAAACATAGCTTACAAAAAAAATTTAAAATATAAAATAACCCGAATTTTCACTCAAGGGAAACTGTGTAACTTTTGGCCACTAAGGGTCCTAAACCTGTAATTTCCCCCAAAACAAACTTTTGACCCATTATCAGCCTAATGTGACTAATAATAGAATATTTCTGGGGTCAATGCAGTGTTTGACATGTGTCAACACTCCAAGGAAGTTGCCCTCTTAAGAAACCAGACATTGTAACTTTGCATGTGACCTACAGTTTTGCTCTACAGCTATAAAACACACAAAGCTGTGGTTCATTCTACTTTTTCCTTTAAATGTTGTCAAATCTGAACAAAATAAGTGGGTGAACCAGGAGTCTGAGGAGCCCAGAAAGAGACTGGTTAATTTTCTAATAGTGCCATATGACCTGTGGGAAGTTACAGGTTTAGCCCCCTAGTGACCAAAAGTTGCACAGTATCCCTTTAAAGTAAAAAGAAATCACTTTTCAGTCCTCAAACACACACACACACACACACTTGGGCAATTGATCAAGTGTCAAAGAGACTCGAGTCATAATGGGGTCTGCATTCTCTGCAAGCATGTACACACTTGTTCACATATGTACATTTAGCATGTTGCATATGTAATGGTTCCACTGGTATTTGTGTGTGTGGGCCACATGTTTGGGTGTGTAAATTCCTTGTGAAGACATGTGTGTAAGTGTGACTTCACAGCAATGGAGACACCAGGACACTTGGCACCACACTGACTTGACCCAACACTCGACCCCACAGGACGCCAGTGACAGGCCAACATGAAAGATGACACACAGAACAGGACGTCAGCGGACACAGAAAACTTCAAACCTGTCCAGCTTATTCTGGCAAGAAGTCTGAAGAGATATCTTTATTCTTTGACAAACAACTGAAATTGTAATCAGCTCTGGGTATTAAGCGTGTTTCTTCTTCATGAAACCGACCTCTTTGAACTTTGACAACTTTCATAGAGAGAGGAGGGGAAACAGCTTAAGACACCTCGAGGCACTTGTGTTACAACCTACAAGAAGAAACATGATATCTGTGTGCATTTCCCTCTTGGGAACAGTCCAGGGAACAGACATTCCGATGCCTCTTCTCTTACAGCAATGTGCTCTTGTCTACATAGTTCCCCTTCATTGACAAGCTCCTTCTTTCTCTCAGCGTTTTCTCAAAGAATTATTTGTTAGCAGCGAGAAATTATAGCTTGCATAAACTTCAAAAGACTCAGGATTTCGGACTAAAGCCAAAGGGTCCATGTAGATTTGGTATTTAAACCCCTGACAGAAGAGCAATGCAGCCTCTTAAAGCCTTTGATTCAGGTGCTATCTGTCCAACAGGCACTCGATTATGTTTGAGACACATTAGCTGCAGCACACTCATGGTTTACTTGGAAACTACTGGACTACAACACGGTTTTTCACCTTTTAATACATGTAAAAGTTCACTCTTTTTGCTGATATTATATGAGATGTTCCCCCTTTAGCTATGAGGACTTAGGTTGCGTAAACTGAATACATGCTGTACTTTGATGACGGTCCTGCTGTGTCCCCCTCCTCCTTCTCTCTTTTTTCTACAATTGCTCCTTTCAGCCCTGTTATTTTTGATCCTTTGGGCGGTGAAGTTGGGTCAGCAAGCCAATCTAATGGCCCATCAGCTTAAGGGCTGGTAGTTACAAAGTAAAGCTTTATGACTCAGGTGTATCCCACCCACAAACACACACCTGATGAGAGCTCCTTTTTCTGACAGGGGTGGGATGCCTTTGGGACATCAAGAATTCTGCTTCAGGACATCATGACTGGCCAGTGGTCAAAAAGCTTGAAATTGTTATGTCCCCATTCCAAGTCTGGCTTGTGGCCTTCATTGCATGGTATCCCTGCCTCTCCTATGTCTCTTGTCAAATGTTCAGGTTCCTTAAAGGCAAAAACAGCTGCACCTTGAGCCTGCTAGAGCATATAAGAAGTCAAAAGAATACAAAATAAGCATGAAATAAATCAAGGCTATGGAAGAAAGGAAATTTCTGGGGATGAATTTATTTTACGGAGAACTGATGACTTCAAAGATAAGCTGGATAAGTCATTGACAGTCCAATATACAAATAAAACAAATGACTGCAAAAATGATTGGTCGATGATTTTTAAGTCCCATTACTATCACAGCTGATGTATAATGACAATTATATGTTTAAAGATTTTAATTAATCTTACCTTACGGTGCCGTGAACCCATTTACATCTAATATTGCAAAGAATATTAAAATAAACATCCAGGACAGCGAGTTTGACTTGGAGAAACAGGAGCTTTCTTCCCTAGGGCTTGATGGTATTTTAGACATTTTTTGTTTGTTTGTTTTATCAAGCATAGTGATCAGAAAAATGTTTTTTTACCCCATGATTATTCTAGACATGTATGAGTAGAATATGGGTAGCTTATGGGAGAATGATGGCGTAAAATGCCAAATAGACCAGAAAGAACAGTGGGTGGGACAGGGTTTTAGTGCTTTCATTTTTTTCAATAGGCACTTTAGACTTGATGTATGAAAAGTGCTACATAAATAAAGTTTATTATTATTATTGTTATTATCATCATCATCATTATTATTACAGACATGACTCTGTTTGTATGAAAATGAATGCATCTTCCACCTCCTTATACTACTTTTTCCACTTTTGTCAAGTGTTATATATTTTGAATGACAATATTTTGATAAGGGAAATTTTGACAGTGAAATTATCTATTGAGTAATTTGCTTAAATAATTTCATGACTATTTATAAGTTTTATTCCATGCAGTTCTATCGCATTTTCCTTTTTTGTGTAACTGTATTACTTGTTTGATTTAGGAGTTGCCGGTGATGTGGACTGGGAACCTGAAAATGCAGAGAGAGAGGCAACACTTTCTCCAGCTGCTGCTAGTCATGCAAAGAAAAAACGGTGGTCTGCCACCCCATCTACCTCTGAAAGAAAAGGGTCCCGCCAAGCTTCTTCTCAGCCCCCAAGTTCTGGTAGAACGAGTTGTGGTCGAGTAAAAGCCAAGCAGCCAGTTGGAGCACCTCCAGGCCCAAACCCTCCTAAGCAGTGATGGCATGATGTGGAGGAGGAAGATGTTGAGCCTCCTCAGCTGACCCTTCAAGCCAGTGAGGACCCCTGGACCACAACGCCTGACCAGAGTAGCTACTACCCCTCTTCATTATTTATTTTCAGCTACTTTTCATTGATGAAGTCATCCAAACTTTGGTGAAAAATACCAATGTATATATGGTGCAAAAAAATATGGAGGTAAAACTATAACATGAGCTGACATCACAGCAACAGACCTAATGTCATTTTTGGCTATGGTGCTTTACATGGGCATTATAAAATGCCCTTCAATGGAAGACTACTGGAAGGGGTAACACCTTTACAGCTTTTCCATTTCCTGCAAAGGTGATATCGAGTAAGAAGTTCCACACCATCTTGAGGGTGTTGCACATGAGTGACATCACCTAAGACGGTGAAAATGACAGCAAGTGGGGCACGTAAGGCTACGTCCGTCTTCAGAGAATAAAACCCCTGTATTCCCAGATTGTTAATGCATGCAAGGCAATGTTCCAGCCGGGTCAACACATTGCTGTGGATGAGAGGATGGTCAAAACAAAGTCAAGGATTGACCTGAAACAATACATCAAAAACAAGCCAATAAAGTGGGTTACAAGTTGTTCGTCCTTGCTGATTCCGCCACAGGGTACACCTGGAACTTCTTTGTGTATGGCGGGAAGGGGATGAGCTATGATGCAGTCATGAAACTCATGGACTTTGAATGTCTGGGAGAGGCTTATCCGATTTATGTTGGTAAGTTTTATTCAAGTGATGCTTTGTTCAAAGATCTTCTCAGTAAGCTGACCGGAGTTTGTGGCACCATCCGTACCAACCGTGCTAGTTTCCCCAGGACAACAGCCAATGACTTCACCAGAGGCTCCCCCCGAGGGACAATCAAATGGATCCGGGACGGCAGGGTGCTCTTCGTGAAGTGGATGGACACAGGGGAGGTGGCCATATGCTCCACCATCCACAAAGCCTTTGCTGGAGACATGGTCCACAGGCGGGTGAAGGAAGCTGGACAATGAGTGCAGGAGGCTGTGCCTGTTCCAGCTACTGTGAAAGCATACAATAAGCACATGGGTGGTGTTGACCTGTCAGATGCCCTCATTGACTATTACAGTGTCCTTCGCAAAACGAAGTAATGGTACAGGACTTTGTTTTTTCATTTTGTGGAAATTGCCATTGTCAATGCCCACATCCTACACCAGCGAAAGGAGACATCAACTCCACTGACACAGAAGGAGTTCTGCCTGGCTCTCATTGAGGAATTTGCCCAGCGAGGGTCTAAGTCGATATTGAAGCCATCAACATCAGTTTCCTCTTCTGGTAGCACCCCAGATCCTGAAAGCGCACACATACCTCAGTTTTTTACTGGGGGAAAGGTGGTGGACAAAAGTTCCACAGCCACAGCTGGAAGACGGAGCTGCACACTCTGCAAGAAAGACTGCAGCACCTGCAACATGCCCCTGTGTTTGGTGCCAAACAGAAACTGCTACAAAGAATGGCACACACAGAAGTGACTTATTAAAGTTTTTAGACGGTTACTGACTGACATACATACTGATTGTGTACACGCTTTTGTTTTTTTGTGTTCATATTTTTGTATTTAGTTGTAGCTGCATAGTTTAAAATTTTGTTATACATGGTTTAACATCGTTGTTTTACATAGTTGTACATAGTTATAGTGTTTCATAGTTTTACGTAATCTGTTGTTGATGTTTACATTCAGAATAAACCTTGTGAACAGAAATTCAGCTGAACAGCTTTTAATTTTTTTTTTTTAAGTAAAAGGTTTTGTTGTCAACTAATAAACGTCTATATCTTAGCTTAAAACTTATTGATATTATACCTATATGAAAATTGGCAATAAAAAACACATGAAGAAAAAAAAAATTCAGCTGAATCTTACCTGATATGGGTTAAGTCACATTTCATCCCCATACTTAAAGAGGTCATTTTAGACAACTATTATCCTTTTAATGAGGTGTCATTTAATAATTTTGGCCTTTTAGTTCTTGAGTTATAAGCTTTGGAACTTGGTAATGTCAGTAGGTGGATGTTAACACTAAATTAGGTGGGATTGAAGAACCTTAAAGCTAATGAAAATGAGGGGGAGAAGGAAAAAATCTTGGCATTTCTCTTTGCCAAAAACATTGACATGGTGCAGGTCAGTATTTCTGTGCGGCATTCTCACCTCTCTCCTCATGTTTCGCGTGTAAGCCAATAGCCATCGAGGTTTAAAGATAGCACAGCCTGGGGTGAGCAAGCGGTAAGGCAAGCAGGTACAGAGAGGCTGCTCACCCACACTAGAACACGAAGGGAGTCCTCCTCTGGTACAACAAATATTGATACTGCCCTCGTGGGCGTCCTGGTGTGTTTTCAGGATGTTGAGGGTGAGATCTGGAACAGAGGAGGGTGAGAGATTTCTAAGTGGGTGCAACTGTTGAAAAGTCACCCGCCTCTTACCTCTGACACTCCATGCTTTAACTCTGCCATGACTTCCTCTGGCACCACAGTGTTTAGTTTTCCAGTCAGCTCCCCACGCACCTCCTGTGTTCCCCAGACTCTGCAGCAAAGGGAAGCATTTAAACTGAACCAGTCACTTGCTCTTCCTTGTGGTTGCCTTCTGTTTGTGGAGGAGGATCCCAGTGTAGCCCGTCAGGCCTCCACTAACACCGCCACTCTACAGTCAAATAATCAGAAAAGGGCTCCCACAGTCAGATATACAGTAGCTTTTATATGTTTGCACTGGGCAGATATAAATCATTTGGTAGTCACTGAAAACTACATTTTATGCACAATCTCGTCTCTACAGAAGCTTTTCCACCATCTACTGCATTATATTCTACTGGAAGATGAAAGTGTAACTGCGCTAAGGAACATGCAATTACTAGCCCTGTTTAATTATCAACTCGTGTTAGTCTAAAAAAACAAAATGAACAAGGTGATGTTTTAAACTTTTTGTCTGACTTTGAGTTTGAAACCCAAATATATTCAGCATACTTTGTCAGGGACTACAGAAACATTGGCTATTAGAAGAGCATTAACCTCATCTGTTGTTTCTGCTCTAATTTTGGGGTTTTTCCATGAATACACACAAGTTGTCATTTATATCCCAACAGAATTTGTGAATTTGAGACCAATAACCTTCTGTGCTTGAGCTTAGATGGAAGACAAGAGCAGCCTGGATGCTTTCCTCTCTGCATCTATACTCACAGGATCTAATAGGAACAAGTCATTTCTTTGAAAACACACATGTGAGAGAACTTCGGATTCACACGTTGTGTGTTGCCTCATGTGCAATGACACAGAATCACAGGGGATGCAAACCTTATTGTTTAATGACTGGTTATCTTGCGCCATCTGTAGGTCATCGAGGGTTGTGTCTGATTAAACACCCCCCAGATTTGTCTCTTTCTGGCTTTAAAGTGAAGCTCTTCAGAGATAACAGCCAGATTATCAGGACTTAGGACGTTGCAGTTGTGTAATTTGCACACACAGGAAACAAGCACAAACAATTATAATGGGTGCAGATACATGAGCGGATGCATCTCTAAGTCTTTCCATTTTGTCTTTCAATATTTTATGTGAAATAGAGAGAGATTATTCAGGCTTGGTCTTCCTGGCTTTTACACCTCCCACCCTCAATAGTTCATAGCAAGATTTATTTTTTTCCTAAAACATGTAGCAGGCCCGCTGGAAAGTTTTAAATAAACCCAAATGAATACAAACACAGTCTTGCCAATAAAACAAGGATTTCTCTGAGAGAGCTGAATTTAACACTTTGTCTTTTGTGCGCTCATTCAGCAGTAAAGTTCCATATGCTTGTGTTTATGTTTTCCTGCTCTGAATAATTTGGGGTTTGTTTTCTGTGTTAATGGCAGAAGGGAAGGAAGGACAAGGCAGGGAGGAGAAAAGGTCAGGTCTTGAATAAACGTCTTTAAAACTTGCTGAACTAGTCTGCCAATATTTTCTGAAGGTATGTTTTTACTTTGGTGGATTTACCTGTTTTGATATAATAATGCGTCACATTCAGGCTGTTTATGAGGGAAATCACTCTGTTCTCTGTCCTTCCCTCTCTATAAATTGCCATTCTCTCCCTCTACCCATGGGCCAAAGGAGAAGATTAATAAAACCATCACTCATGAGGGCTCATTGAGGCCAGTGGCAGCGGATGCAGGGAAGCTTTTCTTTGTGAGGAGTAAAACTTCGAGGTGAGGACATCGAACACCTCTGACGGAAGGCTGCACCATCCATACTGGTAAACATGATTAGCAACTTCAATTATTCTTAGTTGTATTTTTATTTAACCAATTTAAGGCCAAGTCAGGACACTTCACAATAAGACAGCCAACAATTCCTTCAGTACAAGCGCAGTGGGGAAAAAAAAATCTAACTTTTAACCTTCTGGACAACATTAGAGCAGAAATATGGTGTATCAACCACAGTGCAGCACTTCTTTGGGATGGAAGTAGCTTAGCTGTACAAACAACTCGAGGGGCACTGTTTAACCTTTTCATGTAAATAATTGTATATTTGTATTGTTTGCCAAGTTTAGACAGGATTTTTTTTTTAAAGTACTATGCATATTTAAATTCCAACTTATGATAATGGTTCATCAGATATGTTTATGATCATGAAATTAATTTAAAAAAAACAGCCACCTTATTCCCCAGATAGTGGGAAATCTTCTAAATTAGACTCATGGATGATGGCCAGGTGCCTAAACTGGTTGGATGTGACAGTTAATGTAGAAAAGACGACCAGATGAAGAGACAAACAATAAGCTAATATTGTGTAAAACTGCTTGGATAAACATCAGGCATTACTTCAGACTACTTCTAGCGGGACTATTGCAATTCTATATTATCAAGGTTTTATTGTTCATAGTCCTCAAAGAGCTTCTACATTATCCAAAATACTGCAAGATACTACAGTGAGAGTAATAACAGAAACATGCATGACAGATTCAGGTCCTCTTCATTGGCTTGCTGTATGATCCACAGCAAAACCTAAAATAATTCTCCTTACGTAAACCCTTTTAATAACCAAGTTCCTCTGTAGTTAAAATTCCTCAGAGAGAGTTTTGAAAGCAAATAACTTCCTTTCCTTAAACATGCCAACATAAGGTTGCCAGATATGCAGCAAATGTGACTCTGTACTATTAAATTCACAGACATTTTTCTTTCAATCTGCTGAGATCTTGAACAAAACAAATTATTCACCAAGTAAAATGATCATTGAATTGACTGTTGAAGAAAATAAACATTCAAGATTTAGTCCTGTTGACTGTTGCAGCTTTAGATGCAGAAACATGTCCGAATTATGCTTGTTAACTTGTTTACCCCATCACTTGTACCTCCTCTTTCTGACTAACAATGAGACTATCAGATGTGGGAAGCAAGCAGAGGGAACATTACAGAAAAAACTGGTTGAAACGTATTCCAACACATGAACAGGAAAAAATAAACGCACCCCTGATGGTCTTATCTGTTCCCATAGTTGGGATGAGGGAGCTCCACCCCACTGCACCTGCTTCTCCTTCTCTCTCCCTGTCACACTCTCTTGGGCTTAGCAACGAATTAAAATTCCTCCTGGACAGATTTGGTAAATCAAAAAATTCAAAGCCAAAGAAAAGCCTTTTCTCTCTTATCTCCAGGTAGAAGCAGCAGGATAATGATGGGGGAGGTGGGGGAGGACTGGCCCATCGTCGGGCTGTAGATCAGTGATGTCAGGGTGAGTGTTGACTTTCTAAAAGACAGGAACCAAAGGACGTGATGTTATGCTTTCCACTCCTATAAAAGCCTAGCCGGTTCCTCTTTTGTGAACCTCCACTGACTGTAAATCATGATGGAATTTAAGTATGAAGTGATGAAAATATATATACACAGGATAAATCACTACCCTGTAATGTAATTTGGGATGGGTGCTGATGTCCTGCCAAATGCAGGGTGTCTGAACCTTGTTACTGAAGTAATCCAGAGCTAATCCAGTCCATCATCAGTAGAGGAATGTTGTTTTTATAACGCAACATGGGCTCACACTTTAAACTTGACAGCTGATTAGAGCCCTGAAAGAAGTGGGTGTGAGAGCAGGCTTAAAATATTATAACTGGGTGATGTGGTGCCACTAAGCAGCATGCACATCCATACTGGCGGAGGATAGGGAGGTCGCACCACGCCTGACGGCGAATGAGTCCCAGTTCCAGCTGTTTCACTGAGAAGATGCAACCACAAACTAGTTAAGAGCCACAAAGAGACAAACAAGGGAAAACAACCTTCAGCCTCCCTTAATGGTCGACTCAACACAATTTTGTTGCAACAGAAAAAAGTTATGTGAGCAAAAGAAAGAAAAATAAAGAGACTTAAAAGAAGTTCTGATTGGGCCTCATCAGTCCAAACAAATATTTATCGTTTAGCCAGTGATCAGATTGGTAATGAGAGCAGATGAAGGAAAATTCTCCTTTGAATCGAACCCTTTTATACCCAATCCAGTTATATGAATCAACACTTGTCATCCTGGTCTTAAAAGGGCTCAGTGGTCCACCCTGCATGGAAATACCCACCCAGGGAAACATGGAATATTAAGAGAGATGCTAATTATAGAAAGTATACAAACACCTTTAAGGTAACTGAAAAGTAAAAACAAAACTCATCAATAAGTTAAATTAAAATGGCAACAATTTTATATTTTGCAAAATACTAAATTCATAGTACCTCAGTTTTATGTAATTCTAGCTCCTTTCCCCCACTTTTCACGTGTTTTTCATTTTCAGGCTTGCCTGCTCTCCTGATCTGTATCACCTGTGTATAATCGTGTCTTCCCTTTGTTGAAAGAGCTCGTTCTTCCTCTGTCCCTGTGCTGCGCCATCTTTGCACCATGTGCTAAGTGTTCCAGCCTTTTTACTTCCATATAGTCTTCCGGTGTTTTTGATTTGCTACTTTGTTTTTTCTCTTTGGGTTGAAGCCAGAGTCCTCAGTTCTCAACAGAGACTTGAACCCAGAACCTTCTTGCTGACCGGATTTCACATTTTTATTTTGTTGTCTGCTTGGTTCAGTTTTTGTTTCTGTTCATTGATTTATTTTATGTTGTAAAATAAAAAATTCTTGACAGATTTTATTTTAAAAAAGTTTAATATATGAGTAGCACTTAACATCCTGATGATTTTAAGGGACTAAATATTGGTTTGGGAAGGAACTAATGTGGAAAGGAAGGAGGGGATGGAAGAGTCCTCAAGCAAACAGGACATTGTTAATGTTCCCAGCGTCCTGCAGAGTTGTGGGATGGCCACGGCTCCGTCAACATATGTGAAAGTGCATGTGCGGATGTGTCTCCTCTCTGTGTTGGCTTTTCCATTCAATGAATATGTCAACAGAGCAGCTCTCCCCTCAGAAATGTAAAATGGGACCAGGACTCCTCCGTTTAAACATGAGTGCTTCCTTTTCAATGAATAAAATGTACTCCATAATATTCACCCCCACTTGGACTTTTTTTTAATAAACTACAGATGAAATTAGACCTCATATTTGTTGCATGCTATGACTGCGACCTAAAGCAAACGACATTCCAGTAGTCAAATAAAAAACACCTGTGAGCTGAAAGGCTCGCTATCAAAATGTAAACTATGTATTTTTTTTAAAATCCACCAAAGTTGCGTGTGTGGTTCATGCCATCAATGAGTTTACCCGAGTGAGACGGATTTTAGCTGCGCTCTCAGATGGATGGGCCCCTCGGGGCCTTTGCTCCGGTTGTTAAGCAGCGGTTTGTTGAACACAATGAAACTATAACAGTGTTACCAGGTCTGGATTTGAGAATAAATGAGAAGAGTGAGGATGCAGGCAGGATGGGGTGTTTTTGCTCAGTAGGAGAGGGGATTTCCCTCATGCTGTCATATGTGAATGAAAGTGAATGGAGAAAGTGCAGGGACCCTGTAGAGTGGCACCGCAGCACACTGCTCAGTCAGAGGATCCTCTGCAATCCATCACACAGCATCCTTGCCTTTTATGGGCCCAAACTGAGGGATAGAAAGACAAGAACTTTTTTTTTCCCTCCGGAAGCTTCATTCCATGAATGCCGACTCTCATGTTGACACACTCTGCTGTGTTTCTGGTCCTTCGGGACAATGCCAGGTCATTCGTCTATTTTGAATTTGTACAAACTAAGCTAATCGAATAACTTTACATTAAGCAGACCTACCCTTCCTTCACCTAAATATACCACTCATCACTACATTAGCTCTTGATTTGGCCAAAGGAAGAAATTATGCATGCCAAACAGACACACTCCATACACCTGCAGAAACACAGAGATGCAGAGGAAACATTGGGGAGAACAAAGGCTATAATAGCCATATGGATAAGGCAGAGCAATGGAGATAAGAGAGAGAAAAGTAATTGTTGACTTTTAAAAGAAGTTATAAAAGTGGTTCTGAGAGGCAGCCTTTCTTTTTCCTGGATGCCAAGACAATGATGTGACAGCATGTTAAAAGTTTTGTTTGTATTTTTTAAAACATTCTTCTGCTCTGGCGTTCCCCCCTTTCAAGCAGACTTTTCTTCCGCTTCTTGTGCCTTGATAAAGAAAACTAAAAGAATAAAGAATATAAACTTTAAGAAGCAACTTTAAAAGCAGGTTTATTGTCTTTATTGCTCCCAGCATTTCTTTTTGCAAGACGTGCCCTGAGTATGACCCTTTCTGAGCAGAAGTGACTATTGAAGCTTCATAACACACAGCGCCATTGTATTGAGAAAACTGCAAACACAGGTGCTATGCAGGTTTACTTTTTTTTTTTTTAGACCTCAGTTACATCAAGTTCTATGATTATTTGTACCTCTTAACTTTGTGGCTCTCCTTCATTACACTCCACAGTGAGATCTTAGTCTATAATCTCCACTTATTCTCACATCCACAAGGTCAAGGTGACTACCAATGTGTTTTTCTAGATTTCCCCAATGCTTAAGAATAACCTGACAACAGGAAAATCCCCCTGTGGCTCAGCACCATTACAAATTTAGGCTGGGAAATGAGGTAAAATGAGGTAAAATGAGGTAAACAGGTGGTAAATAGAGGAGCTGTTGTGTCATTGGGAGCTTGACACACCTGGGTAGCTTCGGCTTACTCAGCTCCTATCCAAAACCTGGTCTGGCCGCCTGTGTGCCCCAAGGGACCTGGTCTTGAAGGAACCGTTGTTTGGTTGGTTCTGGGATGGCGTGCTTTTCCATGGTGACTGGGTACAGCTGTCACCACTAAGCAGGGTCGTGGAAAGGTCTGGTCAGCTGGGCTTGGCACTAAAGGTGGGTGAACAGGGGCGCTCATCTGCAAAGTCACACTGAGTTTCCAGTACGATAACACAGTTAACTACATTTACTGCCACTGAGCACGGCTGGTGCAGGGAGTCACTTTCTGCTGAAAGAGCTACTAATATATAGTCAGACAGGGTAAATCAACAAAATAGTCATAAAAAGAAGGCCTAAAAAGAAAACATTTAGCCAACAGACAATATAAAACCCGAAAGAGCTGATGGTCAGTGCTATTCTCAGAGAATTATTACAACCTCATTTCATTTTGAATTTGATACCATCAGCAAGGACTTTTGAAGATTTTTTACTTTGGCATAGAAACAGTTTTTAAAATTATTCAGCTCTACAAGCAGAAACCTTGCACTTAAAAAGAGAGATAAGCTATACCACCTAATAATGGGGGAGAAATGTTTCTCGTATTCAAGTTTTTCTTCTTGAAATGAAATATCTTCTTGCTTCTTCCCTTCATATCTCATGCTTTTGATTAGACATGCAAACTAACACATACCGGATTTAATAAGAAGTCAAGTTGAAGACTTCATCCTTCACAAAGTAAAAAAACAAAAAAAAAACTTCAAATGTAACAATCCTTCTTCAGTCAAGTTGAAATGTTACAGTAAGTGTTGGCTACTACTGCCCTCTAGTGCTTACAGTAAAAAAGGCACTTAAGGAAAATCTGAACATCTTTGTTAAGATCTGCAGTTTGTTTATAATCAGAGCAGCATCCTAAAATATCACTCAGGAAGCTATTTCTCCCTCGCTCCCTCCTCTCCTGGTACAATATTCAGTTGATGAGCATGTGGATCATTTCAATGGAAAAATTACAAGCATTACTGATTCAGTTTTCCCTGCTATGGTCAAAGTGTTCACCACCAGAAAGAGAGGGGAAAAATGAGAGTGCAGAAAAAAAAGAGAAGGTGGCAGAAAATCTTTTTGCAGGTTTACAATGAGATTTAAAAAGGGAGACTGAGGATTGATAATCTGGAGATGAGAAATGCAAGACTATCGTTCTTTTCTCCTCTTTCCTATTATGCTTCCTGCGCTCTACTGTAATGCTTTTAATGTTAAAGTACTTTGAATTGTTTTGCACATAAAATCTGATACACAAGAAAACTTACTTTGCCATACCATGGGAAATGTGAAACGAGTGTAAAACACCACTTGTAGGAGCCATAATGGATTAGTTAAATGTAATATTTGTATTGTTATTGATTGTTTGTATTGGTAAGGAGCACAGTGGTTTGGGTAAGGTTGGTCACATGGGTGTGGGCGGTGGTTACCTGTAATCACTTAAGGCACCTGTGATATGTGTGTGGAAGAGAGAGAGAGAGAGAGAGAGGGGGTGAGTGGGTCGCTGTATTTTTTGTTGACCGCACTACCTTTAAGGGGATCGCTGTGAATCATATTTGTTTGTTTTTGAATTATGTTAAATCACGTTGTAGCTGAGTTAGTTTACTTATTTTTGTAATAAAGTCACCAAAAGCAAGCCTTGGATCTCAGCGGACTTGTTTGCGCGTCTCACGAATCAAAGGCCCAACATCAGCCTCTCAGTGACTTGTGGTTTTCGAAGTCACTACA
>JAVQJG010052961.1:0-32283 GCA_036024015.1 Craterocephalus amniculus | reverse complement strand
TGTGTGATTTTACAAAGATGTGAATTTACAATTTTTTGTTTATGCACAACTTTATATGATTATGCACGGTTGTGGTTTTGTGCACACAAATTCTAATTGACAGCTTTCTTACACCATATATTACCTGCACTACTCATACCGCTACACAACAAAAGATAATGCAGAGTTTGTTCGGGAGAACTGGCAGGTGGAAGTTCAGACAATGTCTGATCCAAATGCATTCAGAGATGTCACTTTTTTGTGTTATGATAAGAAATTAAGGCAAAAAGTGAAAATGTCTTCATTAATTCATTCATTATTTATTTATTGTTCATTCATTTGTGCATTGACTAATTTATTTACAAAAGAAGCTGTCATGACAAAGTTAAAAACTGGATCAATGATCTGATATTTTAAAAATGAAACAAAAAAATAGAAAGCATATTTAGCCCTAGAGGATTTGAATAAAAGTTCAGTTTAAGAGATCTTTAAACCAACTATTTTCTTTTATGTTCATGTCATTGTATCCCTTACAGTATACTTTAACCATTACAAGCTGTTAAATTACATGCAAATTAGGAATTTACAGGGATCACATTTGAAATACACCTGAAGTACTGTGGTATTCATTCATTATGTAATAACAGTAAGTCAAATATGACCACACTTTTAAATTTACTTCACATTTCCATAGAATTTCATTTACAGATCACTTTGTAAGTAGACAAAGTGCTTTTACACAATAAAAACAACACTGTTTGCATATTCCTTGACAAAAAAGGGGATGTCAGGATCATCACACTTCATAGTTTCCCTTTTTTGCTTGTTAAGCAAAATGAAGAGACGTATTTAGCGCAGACACAAGAGTTTAATATTAGTTGAGTCTTTGACTTGTCTATCAAGCCATGCATTCTTTGATATTACCACACAAACTTTCCGTGTGTAATTAAAGGAAATTAAAAAAAACTTCAAAGGCTCAAAAACAGACTGAATAACGTGTTAAGATATGAAGTCTGGATATTTTCTCATCAGAAACTCAGCACAACTGACACATGCAACATCAGTACTTCTTGACTCCCTACCTTCTTCGTCACCATGTGCCAAAGACTGGCGGTCAACACTGACTCACCTGCCCCTCACTCTCCTCACACTCGCCTCATTCCCCTCCCACAAAGTTCACCCTGCCCTGCAGTTCAAAGAGGTTTTGCCTGTCTAGCCTTGGCGTTTAATGTTTAAGTATTGGGAGCGGCTGGAGAGTGCAAATAAAATGCCTTTACAGACTCCAGGGCATGCTGAGGGCTGTGATTCCAGATACTGTATTGTGAAATTTTCATTGTACTTGACAGACCTGCCTCAGGGCACCTGAATCTGTTCAGCTGAATTCTGATTCTGTTCACAATGCTTGCTGCGTGCGGCTTAGATAAACCATTTAGAGGAAGACTATTCAAACTTTATTAGTGCGACAAAAGAGTACACATGTTCACAAGGTAGATGGCAACGTGTCTGTGCTATAAACTGCTTGTCAAAAGTCCAAAACAGGATAAAGGTTTGAATGCGGACCCCACCTGCAAGAAAAAAACCACAAAGAGTTGCGGTAAGGCCAGCTTTCTCTTTGGCTGGAAGGAAGGAAACCCTTTCTTGCAGCAAAGGAAAACAACATAGAAGCCTGACACTACTTATATGTTTGTGCATGATTATTGTGTAGTCCTAATCCGTCTAACAATGTTACAAAATATTCAGACAGGAGGAGGCTTTAAAGCGGTAATTGGGGGGGACTTACACTGGTTAAACTTGCATCCCACTCATGCTTGATCGAGACTGTGGCACAAGAAATCAAACATGGGTGTGGATTAGTCCAAATCTAAGCACATCTATTAATTTCTTTGAATGACAGGCTGAAGAGGGGGCAAATTAAAGAAAGCCGGTGTAACATAGATGGGGAGGAATTGGAACAGTTAGGAGTGCATGTGAGGTCTGTTTAGAGGACTTTGCAGACTGAGAAACAGGCAGAAACTGATGACTCACTGGTCGTTTTCACGCCTCGTGCTGGATTAGCCATCACATGCAACAGACTTCTTTTTATGAATTGCGTAACAGGTTTCAATCCCTCAAGAATTATCTCGTAAATTGATCCTATAGTTTGCCCATATGTAAAACCGAGGTTAAAACCAAATAAAAGGTAAGAACTTACCAAATATATAACATGGGAAGTTAGTTGCTTTGAAGTGACTGATCATTTTATTCCTGAAACAGCGTGACGATAGATTCTCAAATAAAAGTGTGCATCCCAAATGTATGTCATCTAAATTGCCTGTAGTGATTTTCTGTTCTCTATAGCTTTAAACTCCACCCTTTTGGTGTTGGCACAGACCAAAACCAAACACTCAAGTGTGATGTTTGCAAATAATCTATGCCCCAGTACTGGCTGAGAAATGGTTGGTTTCCTCTGCGGGAGAAACTCAAGTTCAGACCCATCAGCACTACTTGCTCTTTAGGCTACATTATTCATTACAATTTCGGCATTGTTTATTTCACTTGGCATCACATTTTGTCACTTGGTTAATTTACGAAGAGCCCTTTTCAGTCTCCATTATTTTCTTTATCATCAGTATGTATCCATGTATCCTTCATGGGACTCTGAAGACTTGCTGTCTCCTCTTTTCATCTCTCTGGGTTTGAAGCATTTGTGTGGCACTCCGAGATTTACCTCAGAGCTGTGACACCTGGCCAAACAGCATCTTCCGCATCCCTTGAGGCACCGTAGTTGCTGTCAGCTCTGTTAGAAAAGCACATAGAAGCAGCTATTGAAATGTGTCTAAGGAAGACATCCTAAGAGTCTCAATCGTATGCAGCAAAAAAACTGCAGTTTCAGTGGTTCGCAGAATGATTCCCATAGCAGGATATTATCTTGCTAAGAGTTATACAACAGCATGCCAAGTGCATAACCATGTTTTGGCCAACAGTTGATGCTCATGGTCTCAGTGAGCAGCAGGCAGTCTCACCTTCTCTGGTTGCCACAAGCCTGGCACAGGCTTGAACAACACCAGACTGGAGGTCAGCCAGAGTGAGGTTTAATGAGACTGAAGCCACACCAAAGGCTGGCGTTCTGTATCTGTCCTCACTTCAGAGCTGATGTGCCACTCTGTCTGTGTGATGAGAACTAAAGTTGCCCCCAAACAGCACTCTGCCTGTAATTACTCTTTATTATCAGACAAATATTTTTCTTCTCTGACACATTTTAAAGCATTTGGGTTTCTATTTTGGGTGGCGGGTGGGAGGGGAGGGTCTGAACTCATGTGTCTTTAATGGAGGATGTTTTTAGGTCTGCTGGTGCCACACAATTACAAAAAGAAACAAAAAAATACAAAATACTCCTAAAGACCGTAATGTGTGAGTGTTCTGGTTAAAACAGGCCAATAAATATATTTCAACACAGAAGCAAAACATTGATTTTCATTTAACAAGTTGAAGTAGATATGGTGTCCATAAAGTGCAGGAAAGGGTTTTGTTTGATTTGGAGCTCTTAAATCATTTTTTATGGCACAATTTACGCATTGTGTAGGCTAATTACGGTAATATTTAACTTTGTGTATGTTGCACATGAATTTACAACACTTTCCAAAGTCCTCCCCTACTCTGGCACTGTAACCCTGTCCTGTGGCCCAAGTGCGTAAAAACCACGCGCAACAGGGGCGCACAGTGCACGAACTGAAAAAATGTCAGCGCAGCTTGGTTCTGTCATCTGTTACTTTGAATATTGTGAGGGTTGTATAAAATCTAAACCTAACTTCCAACACGTATGTCCAAAATACGAGAATTCCCGAAATGTTACCGAGTGTCTCCGGTGGAGTTTCTGCGCGTTTTGGTAGTTGTGCGTACATGTGCTTTTACAAAGCAAACCAGAGAAGAGGCAAGTATACCTATCTTTATCATTTCTAAAAACAAATGTATTTCTGTTGTCATTGTTTGTTTATTTAATTGGTTTCTTAATTTTGAGTGGAACTGGTGACACCAAAAATCACCCAGTCAAGGTGTCCACGAGCGATTTGATTCTCTTGGGAAACGCAGTCCAGATGTACAGTGAAATCACTTCATCCAACTACAGTGCTTCGGATTTTGAGCCCTGCGCTGCATGAGCTGTCCTGCATGTGCCTTCCTCTCCTGTGAAAGCTGGAAAACGGGAGTGTAAAAAAAAGAGAAAAAAGGACGGTTTATAATTGATGTTTTCCCATGAAGAAGCCCCACCTCCCCGCAACGGAGGCAAACCCTCAGGTAGGAGAAATCTTTTTAAGATTTTTTTTAGGGATAACATCAGGAGGGTTTGCCTAGGCGAGCCAATCAAGTCCCTCCCCTGCTATATAGATCGGTGCTATAATACAAAGCGGTAAAAGCGGTCAGCTCACACAAGCGGCTGCAGTTCGTCTAGAGATCCCGTGGCTTACAATTCCCTTACTACTTTGTTTTAGACCCTCCTTCAATGTACCCCGTTATTACGGTTTGTCAGAGGCGTTCATTTCCGCACCTGCCGCGGTAGAGACCAGGCGAAAGCGAGGTAGAAGAGGAGACAAGGACATTGCGAGAGCTGGGAGAGGCAGACGGCTGAGAGAGCGGCGGCGACTCGTTTGAGATCTTAAAGGACAAAAAAGAAAAAGAAAAAATAATAATTCTTTTTTTTTAAAAATGCTGCTTCGGACCAAAACCGTTTTGGTCGGTCTCATCTGCTTGTCCTTGGTGTCCTTTGGGATGGGATGCGGACCGGGCAGGGGCTACGGCAGGAGAAGACACCCGAAGAAGCTGACACCTCTTGCATACAAGCAGTTCATCCCCAACGTGGCGGAGAAGACCCTCGGGGCAAGCGGTAGATACGAAGGCAAGATCACAAGAAACTCCGAGCGATTTAAAGAACTGACTCCCAATTATAACACAGACATCATATTCAAGGATGAGGAGAACACCGGTGCCGACAGGCTAATGACTCAGGTAAGGAGACAGAATAACCTTTTTTCTTTCATCTCACCCCCTCTACCCACCCCCTCCTCTGCTGCCCGTCTCCTAACGCACCATCACTGCGCACTGCAACAGCCTCCTTGTCAGACTGATTGCGCACCTTAAGTGAAGTCTGTTTTACCCGCTGCTGAACTCTTCACACTGAATCTTTTAACTTCACTGTAAAAGCAGATGCACTTTATGCACCAACATGGGAGTTTTCAACCGCTGCAGGCTGGAAGCGAATATAGAAATCCAGCTGGAGAAGTGATGTACAGTCAGGACACTCGGCCTTCATGATTGTGACAGTGTATTTAAAATATTAATGTGCCCCTCTCTTCATATCTATATTTGTATCTCCGTGAGGCCCGATTTGTTTCTTTACATGCGCGCATTCATGTTAGATTGCCTCTCTTGAGGACTTTGGGTATTTGGTATCTATTTAAGGTTTACATTGCAGCTTCTTCTTAACCATTTCCACTCATTCCAGCCAGGAAGCTGGGGATGTGCACGGCTTCAAACAGCCGGGCTTGTTCATGCATGGCGTGGCTCATTCAGACATTTTCTTGCCCAGGCTGCTGTAATTCAGTTTACGCGTGGGGTGCATCTGTGCATGAAAGCAGTGCCATTTCTTTGAGAGTGTCCTGAACACAGTTAGGACTTCATAAATGGGAGAGACATACAAGGACTGATGGTGCGTTTTACGCAGCAGTTTCTTGAAGGATGGCATCTTTTCCTCTTTCCCTGCATCCTCTAGTAGCCCCGTTAGTTACGGAACCTTATAGTGGGTTCTGTGCAGATAGGACCTGTCTTACAATACACCAAAGAGGTGCCTTGATATCTTTCCAGGCTGCAGGATTCCGCGTCTTCGGCATGACTTTTAGCACTCAGGTCCTGGTGAATTATTCAGGGTGCTTGGGTGATAGTGGCTCAGTAAGAATAAAATGTCCGTGGTGTTGGTGCTGGTGGCGATGAAGCCCAGGTGCGCGCTGTAGTCCCTAGACCCGTGCCTCGTACCATGCATGGGCACGAGTTCCGATGAAATATTCACCGTGCGTGCGGTCTCAGCCCTCCCCACATCTCCTCTGGCAGACATCTATAGGTTCCCAAGCACGGGGATCATGAAACAACTGGCCTGTGAAGATGGCCTACCAAAAAGTGGGGATTCAAGGAGTTCTGATTATCATCTTGGGGTTTTCTCCTCTTCAAGAAAAAGAGAACTAGTTTAATTTCAGTATTATTGCTGAAAATGTAGAGACGCACTTGTGATAAAAAGATCAACTCTTACTGAAATGTTCCACCTGCCACCCTGGCAGGTATGCATCAAAACAAACGTGAATTTAAGGGGTTTTTGAGGCATATATGTCCAGCTGGGTGGCTTTTTCTCTCTCCCTTTTTTTTTGCAGGTATATTTTTATAAGCTTTTACGGATTTTGATCTCCAGCTCCTGAGTTAACAGCAAACACCTACTCCTAGTGTAAAGTGTTCACAGAGGAACTTTCAGGCGCCTCACTCTTGGCATGGAACACAAGCTGAACTTATAGTAAGTTACAGGCTGGACCATTGTTAGTGCATGTCATTGTAAGGTCGTCAAATTAAAGCATGCAAATCCGTGTGGCGTGAAGGCAGCTGCGAGTGACATAAGCGTTGTCATATGGGGATTTACGCTGTGCCAACATTGTTTACTCTGTTCCGCGGCTTTGTGCTTGAATCCAGTGGGTTTTTACGCACGGGATTTTACGCACGAACACGACGGATTTCTCCCGTTATCAAGTGTTTTTTTTTTAAACGACACATGTAGCACACGAAATAAGGCACGTGCCTGCAAAAGCTCTGTCAGATGTGCGCAATAAATAAGATAATGAATTAAGTCAATTAAATCTAGCCAGTGCTAATGCTCTTGAAGGATGACTGCTGCTTTATTGCAGAGGCACTGCTCTTTCCCAGGAAAGCTGCCAACAGATGCGTTTAACAGTCTTTTACAGGTAGTTTGGAACCAATTTCACCATCTTAATCCACATACTCTAGCATGGTGTTTATTGTATTTGTCTCTTACTATGAGATTCCCATGCCTCATAGGCCTAAGTGTTTTTTAATGAAGTTTCACATGTTTAAAGTTGCGACTTAAGGAAAATTAACACTGAACAAGAAAGTGCCTTTTAATTCAAGAAAGTTCTTGATGTGCCTTTCTTAATCTCTCCGTCAGTCATGCTGCCACATCTGCTTTGAGGGAATTGGGCTCCTGTGCTTGATTAAATGGCTTTTAAAAGTGCATTTTTGTAGTGCAGCAGGTTTCAAGCCCGCAGTCTCTGCCCACAACGATTTGGAAAAGAGATGAGCTGGCGGCTTGTTTGTCCTGACAGGTAGCTGATAAGTGTTTCCTCTAACCAAATCATTTGTGAAAAGATTAAGAGGCAGGCTGTTGAACAACTTTACCCTAAGCACAAAGCGTCGGTCCAAGGCGCCCTGCTGGGCTTCATGGTGGCTGAACAGAATTTGGCTTGATTTGCGGCACACGACCTAATGAATTAATAAATAGGAGAAGCTTTACGCCTGTTGACTCCGGCAATTCCACCCTGTTTTTCTTTTTTACTGGGTTTATTCACATTCTACAAGTTTGAAAACCTCATAAAACAGCGGTTGATAGGCTTAATAGAACTTAATGTTCTGCTCTTAGCAATTTTCTGCCTGGACGTTATTGTTTTGAAACATTAAGTTATAAGGCACAAATACGACAGTATGTCATAGAAGCTGCTCTATGCGATCACATGGTCGTTGGATAATTTACAGGTCTGTCAGTCAGCAGCAAAAACACCTCCACTTAAGGAGGCATGTCACGTTTCTAGGACTTTGCAGGAGGAGAATAATGAAAGTTTCCCCAACGCTTCTGGACTGAAAAGACTCTTTGTGATGTTTTATTTGACATATTGGTTAGGCGTTGAGAATAGTTGTCTTGGAGAAGGCCAAGCATCTTCATTGAGAGCGCATGGAGGTTTGGGGGGAGGTTCTTATTTCTGGTACAAACTCCAGATATTTTAAGGAACATCATCTTCATAACACCTGCGTATCAATTATTTATTCAAAGAAAACCGACAAGTTTCAACCAACAAAGCACTCGCTCATCGCACGGTCTAATAGGAGCCCATGAATTTATAATGTATTAATGTTGTTTTTAAGGTAACACTTTTTGATAGAATGAGACTCTGCTTGCACCTTCCCAGACCAAAGACCCATACATTATAGGCCAGTGAAGCGAATGCGGTGCCTTATCAATATTTCATGAGCAACTTTCTTACCCGAGATGTGCCCTCTGACGCTGCTGCTCACACTGAGAAATGCAAGCTCAGGATCAGAGCTGCAGTGCTGCAGTTCAGTACCAGTGTTTCACCTCAGCTGGGAGGAATCAGGGGCGTCAGATGTTGTTGATGGAGAGTTGTGAGCAAGACCTCAGTGAGTCCAAATACTATATTCAGTTGTGATTATTTCAGACAGCGTGCAAATAAAACGTGTTTGTATGGGCGTATGTATGGAGTAAATGTATGTTTTCTTTGTTTCTCCGTCCTGCAAGTCTTATTCAAGTCATTTCAACAGCTTGTTTTTGCATTAAAAAATGTGTCAATGTGAGAAAAGGTTTAGCTGGCTCTTAAAGACCTCACGTTGATCTATTTCTCCCCCTTCCCGCAGAGATGTAAAGACAAGCTGAATTCGTTGGCCATCTCAGTGATGAACCAGTGGCCCGGGGTGAAGCTGAGGGTCACTGAGGGCTGGGACGAGGATGGACACCATTTTGATGAGTCCCTTCACTATGAGGGCAGGGCCGTGGACATCACCACCTCAGACAGGGACAAGAGCAAATACGGCACTCTGTCCAGGCTGGCGGTGGAAGCCGGATTTGACTGGGTCTATTATGAGTCTAAAGCCCACATCCACTGTTCTGTGAAAGCAGGTATGGCTGTCATGTGCATAATGCCATGCTGGTTAAGGGGAGAAAATAACTGTGTGCGTCTTCAAGCAGCAGGTGCAGCGACAGAAGACGTAGTCTTTCTTTAATTTATCCATATATTAGATTTAATCCGATTCATATCAGAGTAAAAAGATTAACATGAGGATTTTCATCAAAAACCACTGAAAACAATCAAGATGAAGATGGGTAAATGAAACCAGTTACTAAATCTTTATATTTGTATATTCACATATGGAGCTAAAATGATTCTCAATTTCATTATGAAATATAGAAAGTGCAAAAAGATTCTTCTAAATGTGATGTAGGCCTTTGGACATATATCCCAGCCTATGGCGTTGAGAGCATTTTCCCTTTGCAGCTTTTTCCTTGATCTTAGATCGCCCCACACCGTCTCCTTGTGGGAAACACGACCAAAGTCTCAGTATGACCTAGAAAAGCAAACATTTGCTTTCTGCAGTGGAAATGAAAGAAATAACCGTCGCGAAAAATGACGTTGATTTGGCTTTTGAGTGTTTTTAATTTGATCATATGTGAGAAAATTCCGTAAAGCCTTTCTTTTTTGTTGCCTCTCAAATGACTCATTCAATTATTCATTGTCAGATTCTTCTTAAGATATAATAATCTAGGCCTTCAGTAAAGGACACCTATGGTGCTCAGAAAATGTTTCTCTACCGATTGATGAACCGTGGCGCTTTTCTTTGCTCAGACTTTATTGATAAATCCCTTAGTTATCATTCCGCACACACGTTTTGAGATCACAGTATGGGCCAGGTCGACGTGTCATTACGGGTCATGCGACTTTACCAAAAGGATTTGGCTGAACAATGTTGAATTGGTCGGGCTAAATCTGGTTTTCAGTTGTCACCTTATTTCATGCTCGGGAATCTTAAAAGAAGATTAAAAGCCCCCAAATTCTGGAAACCCCCTTTTCTGTGTGCAGGACAGTGTGATCCTAGAGACTGGTATGTGAAGAGCTCCACCAAGGCCAAAATTATTGTCATCAAGACTGACAACAAAGCTGAGAGAGGTGGTAGACAGGGGGGGAACATTGATGTTGCACAACAGAAAGCATTTAAGAGTCCAGGCCCTCATTTAAATTCAAATCTACAACTCGAGAGGCTTGGAAAAGTGGCTCGACTGGGTAAATAGTAGTTGTGAGTCGCCTATTTGTGTGAATTGTCACATAGAGGTTTCTGCACCTGAGTAAATATGGGGAGAGAAGCTGGGAAAGGCGTAAGTGTTCTTTACCGAGAGTAGCTCGGTCCAAAAGCTAATTTAGAATAACAATGCCTGCTCTTTATGTTGGGTTTTTTTAATTAAGAATAGATGAGCCAAGGCTTTCAGGTTTTCTAGTCTCAGACGACTTGGGCCAAGCCAATACGCATCTGGCACGAAGGAGCCGACAGGCATCAATATGCAAAATGCATATGCCCTACCAAGATGTGTTTAAGCAGGAAAAATAAGGAAAAAACACGTAAAAGAAAAAGGGCAAGTTCTTCCATGAACTTTTGTTGTTCAATTGTATAAGGTCCAAGGACCTGTAATATTAATATTTTATAATAAATATAAATAAAAATGCATAGAATAATACAAACGCTGAATGTGCTTTTGAAGGATTGCTGAACATTTTGTGATTTCACAGATGCTGTTTTGTTTGCAATAAAAATTCAACCTTTATTTCAACAGAAAACTCAGTGGCAGCAAAATCAGGCGGTTGCTTCCCAGGCTCCTCCACGGTGTCCCTTCAGGATGGCACCAAAAAAGCGGTCCAAGCTCTCCGACCCGGCGACAGGGTCCTGGCAGCAGATAGCCACGGAAACCCGATTTACACCGACTTCATCATGTTCATAGACCGAGACTCGACGACCAAGAGGATCTTCTATGTGATCGAGACCGAATCGGGTCAGAGAATAACCCTCACCGCCACGCATCTCATCTTCGTCCGCAGTGACAACTCCACGGAGGCTCAGCCACAGATGTCGGCAGTTTTCGCCAGCCAAGTACAACCTGGGGAGAAGGTGTTCGTGTTTGATACTGAGCAAAGTCGACTCTTGCCGGTGAACGTGAAACGGATTTACACACAAAAGCAAGAGAGCTCCTTTGCACCGGTGACCACGCAGGGGACTATTGTGGTGGACCAGGTCCTTGCGTCCTGTTACGCAGTGATCGAGGACCACGACCTGGCGCATTGGGCCCTGGCACCTGTCAGGCTCGCCCACTGGGTGTCCTCGTTGCTTTTCGGCTCTCAGCCACGAGAAAGTGCACAGACCGACGGAGTGCACTGGTACTCCAAAATCCTATATCAACTGGGGACATTGTTCTTGGACAGCCACTCGATCCATTCAGTCGAGATGTCAGTATACCCGAGTTGAAACCCTTAGAGGAGCAGAATGAGACTTAAATATAGGACACGTGAACTATTCAGTAGAGGAAAAATATGAAATAATAAAAAATAATAATGAGGAAAAAAAGAGAAAAAAAAAGAAAAGAAAAACGAACAAACGAGACAAAGGCCCCAGCGGAGTTGGGATATTTATTTCAGTGATTTTTTTTTCTTCCCATGATGTGTCCCCTTTCAAAGAATGAATGGAGCCTTAAAAAGTTTCTCTTTGAATAATTTATTCTCATGTGAACTCTGCTGCTGTCACATAAATGGACTCTGAAACGGTGCGAGCAGCACATTGTGCATAATCTATTTTTGTATATCTCAAATGAAAAAAAAAAGAATGAAAAAATAAAGGAAAAAATATAAAGAAAAAATACCGCAAAGAGAACCAGGATCATGTAGAAAGGAGCTAACTTTGACCGGTTGTAATGTTCATATGTGCATAATGTGTGCGACTGACTGTTATATTTTGGGAAGAACAAACTTCGCGGGGTTCCATAAATTATATTTTTATACACAGAATTGTAAATTAGATTTTGACAGATCGCTACTGAATCACATTTCGTTATTTGAAATAGTGTAAGATATGAGAATATATTTTAATTTAAATACAGTAGCTGGGAAAGTATTGGAAAACAATCTTGTACTGCTTTGGTTTATTAAGAATTTTATTATTTTGTAAACTGTTGGTTTTAAGTTGTCGGAGAGGGACAGATATTCTGCCTCATGTCTGCATTCTCTGTTATATTTTTTGTGTATGTGCGTGTTTCTATTTTTCCTGTTTTCTTCTGAGAAAAATATCAAATGCAGATTCTGACAATTCAGTAACTGTTAAAGTATCAGCCTACTGAAACAGTTTCGTTGAATAAATTAATAAGTAACTCATGTAAATGTACTAAAATGTTATTTTTCTTTTCATATTTTGTAATAGGGAAATAGTTTTATATAGAAATGACCTGCGGCAGATGCACAGTTTGGGTAGTCTATATAGCCAGACCATACCAGTTAACTTTCATAACAGGGCAATGTGTCAAAAAATGTCTAGAGTTTATTATTTATATGTTTATTACAAAATGAGATAAAGAAAATCTTCAAACTTGCAGTTGTTACATGTCTTTGTCCAAATGAGCTCCACAGAAACACCACATAAAAAGGCATTTCTGAGCATATTACGGTAAATTTAATGAAATGATAGAAAAATGAGTCAGTTATCCTTTATCACAAGCACGAGAGTAGCTTTTGGTGGCTATAATCCACATAAAACAGCTGTTTTACATGTTAATTGAATTAGTTTGGCCTGCTGGGAGGGCCAGCAAACAATTTCGCCTTATTTGGTGGCGCTCACAAAATGAAGAATAAAGCGCTTTGAACTACCTTTTGCATGCTTGCGAAATGTTGAGGGCCCATGTAAAATTTAACGAGGTCTGCCCTCTGCAAATACCTTCCAAACCCGCAGACAAATTAAACAGGAGCATGTTTGTTGGCCCCGAGTCTGCCTCTCGGTGTCTTGTCTGTTTCTTTAGGTCAAATAAAGACTGTAGTTCCAATCACAGCTCTGTTAGTCTGAACAAATCACTATAATCCACCAGTATTTTCATCCAGACTTATAGTGTACGTTTAGCACTTAACAGTGAGCTTTTAGAGCTGTGTGTTTGTCTTCTCTAGGGTAGCCTACATCTTTGTCAAATTGATTACGTCAGTTTCTCCAGAGCTTGGAGGTGGATATGCGGTGCAAGTGCGACATCGTGTGGTCAAATGTCGGTACTGTTGATTAAAAAACGTCTCAAAAGAGACGTTTCTTTATATGAAAACTTTACCATACGAACAAGGTGCAACGCATCAAATACAGTTTTAATTAATAAATACGTACAACGAGGGTTTAGAATGTGTATGATCGTTATTTGGTTCGTTTTAAACTCTCGAGTAGCTATATAATTCAGCTATATAATTCTATACGAAGCAGAACGACTTAAGGCCTCAAAATATACTAAATACATCATGTTTAAAGGGAAATTATAGTGTAACCATTACAAAACCTACAAAATTGCAACAGTTACTCTTCAAGCCAACTTATCGGACTGGAAAAGGACTGAACCTGAATTTCTGAGCATTGTTGCAACATGAGCAGGAATTCCATTTTCTTCTCTCACATTGTGTTTTGCTGTTGATATTGTGAGGTGGAAACTTCAGGGAGGGACAAAGCGGCCCATCTCTCCCAGTGCTGTGACCTTGGGTCCCTTTCAGATACAAAAGCGTCCGTGCAGGGCAGCATTCCTCAGAGCAGGTAAACAGAGCCTCCGCTAATCCCTCTGGGGGCCCTCAGTCTGCTGGAGCTCAACAACGCTTTTACAAATGTTGACATTTGCAAACATGAACAGTCCGGCATTCTGGAAAACAAAACTCCCAGTTTCTAAGACAGATCTGCAAATGCCAAAACTGGTTCCTTCCAGGAAGTGTTAGGCCTTTTCTGGAAACAGTGCTGGCTCCTAACACACTGATCATATCATTAAACTGAAGTATTAATGTTAAATGTTGATTTCTGTCATTTAATGAAAAACTTAATTACCCTCCCCCAGCTATCAAATCTTTAATACCGAAATTCTATTTCACCTATGCATTAAAGCCATTATCGACTTCATAAAAACACAATCAATCTGAATCTCTGCAAGTCTTTTTACATGCTGCATCTTTGATGATCGATTGCAGTCTTGAGGTCAGTGTGGGTTTACTGACCATTAAGCAGGTCTTTGTGTATAACGGTTTGTACTGTATGCTTTTTGAATAAATGCCTTTTTGTTGATCCACTTCCAACACATCTTCCTTACTTTTCTCACATACATGGTAATTTAATTGTTTTACGTTTACCAAATTTAACTTACCAAAGGTTTGGAAACAAGGCTTGAAATGGATCTCATTCCTGTCTAGAATCAATGACTTAAACTAAACTTTTTAACCAAAAAGGTAAGAGCACTACTAAGTCACACAGTAAGAACAAAAAACAGTTAAGTGTGCTTCACCAATTTTATTATTCATCAGTCTCTGTTGTCAAAGTTAACATTTCATTTTTATAATTTCATTCATATCTGAAAATGTTAACATCATTGTAGAAAAATTAGTTCACAGTATGAGAACAGATTGTAAAATCATTTCAGAGTACTGACACACAAAACATGACTTTATCTACGATACATCAGTGTGACGGATGAATTACAAGATGTTTGGTAGACAGATTCAGTCTAAACGCAACAGGTTGGATTTGCAGTCATCATTTGGTGCACCGAAAAATTCCACATCAGCGGGGCAATGTAGTGTCTTTTTCAAAATCCAACCAAACAATGAATGTCAAGAAGCTGGGATGAACTTTGGTGCAAAGAAAGCCATAAAGCAGCTCGCTTTAGAGTTTGTGTCTGCTCTGTGACCCGGGCTGTCGTCACAGAGATGGAAACCTCCATCCACAGGGCTAACAAACAATGGTAATCCAGACAGGCCACCCTGCTTGATGAAAGTTCGTTTAACAGCAGCAGAACAGAGAAAAAGACGAGCAAATAGTCAGAAAATGCTGGAGAAGCAGTGATGGAAGAGCAGCGGTAGCTGTTTAGGGAGAGAAGTTTAAGTGAAAGTTTCATTCCAAGGCTGGGGGCCGGGCAGCTGAAATGAAAAGTGGTGTAAAGTGATTAAGGTTAAAAAAGTGATACAGCTCGGCTCCTCTCCTTTTAGCGCTGGTCTACTGCAAGAAAAATGAAGGCATTAATGTCAGACATCATTTTTTTTGTGATGATGTAGGAACATCTGCTCACATCAGATAAGTTTCTACAACAGCACAAAACATCTAAAACCTTAGTTCCATGTATATAAACCTCAAGTGTTGGACCATACCAGAAGTTAGGCTTGCTTTTTTTCAACCTTTTCACCCTCTTAAATTTAAGTTTGAAGTCATTATTTTTTGTATCTGCCATATCAGTTGACATTAATCAAGAATAAAGCCTACAGAGGCTGAACAAGGCTTAAAATTTGTTTGAATGCTGAGCAGAACTTGAGGAAAAAGCAGAACATTTTTCTATGAAACAGTAGACATTGTTTTTATGCTGCATTACAGAGTGGGTAAATGCGGTCATAATGCCCAAAGATGTGCTCCTAATTTAGTGGATCTCAGCCAAATTTCATGAGATTCAGCCTAGCTGTTTCTGCATTTTGCCTTGGCGGAGGAAAAACTACACTTCTCTAATACTAAACTGTGATGAAGCAGTGAGAGAATATGTACTAAATACCTAGCTAAAATGAATTGAATTTTGACAGATTATTAAAATTACAAGCGAACATGAAGCAAAAGAGCAGTTACTTAGCTGGGAAAAATACAGCATGAATAATCTGAAACAAATCACAGAGCGTTTCTAACTCACTGTGTCGATTTAGGAAAGCATGCTTAACTCCTGATATGGTCTGTTAAGTTTAAAACATCTTTGCAATCCCTGCTTCGCTGATGTGGGTGTGACCTGGAAAAAAGAGAGAATAGTATTTGTTATTCCTTCAGTGAATCCGCAAAAGCCTCTGAATCCTTAAATCACAAAACGGATCTGATGAGAAGAGCTGTTAGTATCATCTACAACCAACCCATTTGGATATTTGAGCTGAAGATTGTATAATCATTGCAATTATTACCATTACAAATCATAATAAGAACATCTAACAGAGGAACAGCTCAATCCCACTGATGTCCGAGTTACATTGACTAACTTATAAACCTTTGGCCTCATTCTGAGGCAGTGTAATGGACTCTGCTCCTGGTGAAACAGCCTACAGTAGTAAGCTGAACTTTCTTTAAAAAATTCCTACACGTTATTAAGGTTCACAGTACGTGTGAAAAAGTCTTCAATGTAAAGTACAAATAGATTCAACATGAATCTGTTCTGGCACTACAAGACTCAAAGTCTTGAAGCATGATCACTAGGACAGGCATAGCCCATACTTTCTCAAATCCACAGGATTTACCAGAGCACTCACACCTGTAGTGTTACCCACAATATCAAACGCAGTAAACAATGTCAGTAAACCAAAACATCTCCACAACAGCTCAATAACTCAAAACAAAATGGGAAGAAAACACAAAGAAGTCAATTCAGACAAAACTGTGCAACATACAAAAAAGGAAGCTTAAAATCATGCAATCTTCAGTTTTACAAGGAGGAATCTTAAAAGGCATTTTTAGACCCCTTTTTGTTACTCCTTACCACTGGTAAACACTGACTTTACTGGCAAGATTGCCATTTATGCAACTTCTTTTAAAACTTTATGGACTTACTCCTAGTAAAGGGTAATTTAAGAGAAACGCCACTAAATTTACGAGTATCGTTCACGCACATAGAAAGGAAAGCACCAAGTACTCGTGTGAAAATAAACACTGCAAATATCAGTAACTTAATCTGATAGGTCATCCAGATGAGCAGCACAAGAAAATACAATATAAATCAATCTAATCTCGAAATTTGTCTTGTATCTTTAGCTGTAGGTCAAACAGTGACATTATATAACATTTCAGGACTGTAAAAGTCACAAGGCTGCACAAGAGGTTGCCATCACAGTTAGATTTGCAGGTCAAAATGTCAACCATATCATTATGGAAGGCACACATACAATGCTAAAATTTAGTGACGTTTCCCCTCATTTGTGAGGTAGTTCTTTTGCTGTATTATTTCTAAATATTTAAACTGATAAAGATATATAAAAGTTGTTAAAAAGTAATAGTTCAAAAATGTATATATGTTGCATGATGTATTCCCATTAAGGAATCAATAAAGTACAAATGATTAAAATGTGGCACAAATAAAGATAATCAAAAAGGCACCAGAGACATGGACATCACACACAACCACGCATGTTCAGGCTAAAGTTTAACCGGCTTCACATACCTGCATGTTCACGGTATATTGGCCATGTTTTTATTATTTTTCTTGTTTTCCTTTATACTTTTTATCAAATGTCTTACTAACAGAAATATGGTCTAGTCACTTCTCAATTTGGCTCTAAAACGGAAACAAATCACTTGTAAAATGATTTATGTCCAGACACGCTAGCATATTTTTACATATAAAATTGTTTATCTTGATACAACATGAGAAAATATCAGGAAAAAAACAGAAAATTAAGCAGGATAGTGACATTTCTGGTCTACTTATGTGTACGATTACGACAGAGATAATGGTTGCCCCCTTAACTTCTATTTTATTCAATTTGTTGAATAATGCACAAAGTTCACTTCCAAACTTCAGTCATGTTTAACGTCAATAAACGAAGTCGGAGCCTTTGTTAAAGACATATTTTGAAAAAAGAATAAATAAACATTAAAGCGCAACAGGAAAGAAGAAAGAAAAAAAAAGAAAAACGCAAAATGTGCCAAACTGCCGGGCCGTGCGAACTTGTCTTAAAGATGAAAATGTTCACACCATTTAACTGAAATCCAGAAGTAAAAAATGATTTGGAGAATTTCAGTTTTTCAGTGATGTGATGTGACATACCAAAATGTCTGCTAAGGTCTGCGGAAATAATAATAAAGCGACATATTAGGTGATGTGTGACTTTGAAGTAGAAAGACTTCCTTCTGAAACATGCTTGTTGAGAATCTTGAGTCTTTAAGAGAATCAATTATTGTACATTTAGAAGAATGTATCTGCTCAGCATTATGATGCACATTTAACCAAAACAAAGATTTCTGCTGAATTTCTTTTACTTTCATTCTCTTATTCAGACAAAACGCTCAATGAAAATTAACCAATTCCCCCAGATATACTGCCCCAATTAGAAGGCAACAAAATGGTTAAACAGCGATCTCACAAAGCCATATGAATTATTCTAATTCCACAACTTCACAAAAACTTGTCTTTATTACAACCAAGAATAGAAAGCAATCCTTCCTAACTGACCAAAAAAGTAATTTCCCAAAGATATCAATTTTTTGTAATCATAAAAAAAAACTAAAACAACACACACTCCTGCTCTATGCCCACTCAGCACAAACCTGAAACAAACCATAATCAGTCATACAACTAAAACATATCGAAAAGCCATGGTAGATGTAGCCAAAAGGCATTCAGTGAACAGTTAAAAGACCTATACTAGAACCAAGAGCAACAACAAAAGATCAAACAGATTCTATGAACGTTTAATACAGGGAGCAGCACTGACATAGCACCAGAAAATCTAACCTTTACAACTCCCCAAACCACTGGGAATGTACAATATGCCTGCTAAACTTTTGATCCAGTATGCAACATCTCCACTAGGTGGTGCCATTGACCAGAAAGTCAACTGAGGAACCCACCTGGAAGCAGACATGAGTTGTTGGGTCAAAGCAGCTTTAGTGCTTAAATAGTGCCATCTAGAGACGAGGGAAAACACTGCTAAAGACTGGCCATCTCCTACCACAACTATTATCTACACGAAAACACAAAGTTGAAAATAACATCTAAAAACAAAACAAAAATGATGAAGTGGTCACATCTGAATGTAACACTTAATGGTTATTTTCCATTTTGTTCTTACTGAAGAGGGGAGCAACCATTATCCCATGTTAAGTTCTTACAGGTGTCCTAGTAAGATACAAACAATAAAATTATGGTAAAAAAAAGAAACAAAAAAAACAAAACACAAACTACATCACAGGGACTCACTGCCCAGTGTCTTTTCAGTGCCGATTTACAAATTTCTCCACTTGTTAGGGCAAAGTTAAGCACATGCATGCTCATGTCTTTCATGTCCAATGGTACAAGCTGGTGGGAAGCGAACGACGAACTCTCCAGAGACGACGACTGACACCAAAGAGGAGACGAAATAATCCTGATCCAGGGTAGAGCTATATGCTCCTTTTCTGTCGCCTGGCTCTGTTGTGCTCCTCATCCATCAATCAATGACACATCAATGTGGGACAAATCAATCATGTGCCTGTGTGGTAATAGTGATAAGGTTTGAGCCACTGTACGGCAACACTAATACTTACAACACAGAGGGAATTGCATAGTGAAATGTAAGTATCTGAAATGGCATATAATCATGCATAGTTAATAAAATTATAGGAAGAAGGGATGTGATTTACCTATGAAAGCTCAATTGGAAACTTGCAGCATGCTGAGAATTGGAAAATTTGGCGATTGCTTTCCTCTGCTGGGGCATCATTTCCAGCCTCTGCCGCAGACACAAAAAAAAACAATCTTAAGACAACTAGATACTCATCTTTTCCACAAGAGGGAGTGGGGGTGGTGAAGAGAAGAATTCTTTTTCAATGCACCAAATCACCTCAACAGAGGGTGCTATTTGATCACATAAGAAAATGTAATCACTTACAAAGTGTGGGTTTGAGTAAATATCTATTTTTTTTGTTTCTAGCCTGAGGACTCTTAAAAAGAATAGAAAAAAAGACTAATTTTCAGCTGAGTTATACAAAATATTGTTTTAAAAGTAAAAATGACATGGTTTTGCAACACTTTAAGCTGAATTGTTGAACAAAAACACAATCAAAATCAATAGCTAATTAAGGAATTTTTCAACTTGATGCCTACCTCTATGGGGCCGATGGACATGAGGAGGTTCTGTAGCTGGAATTCAGTTGTGGATGAGGAGAGGCCCTCGATGGAAACTGTGCAGCGTGGATTGTCTGCACCTCTGTAGCTCTGTCTGGTGGACATTGGACGACCTTGGCCCGCCTGACCAGCTCCTCGACCTCGGCCACGACTGGACACAACCACCTACAACGGCAGCAGGTGTGAAAAATGTGACGAACATTTCACTGAAAAATGTTTTCTTTTTGCAGCACCCAAGACTTTTACATGATTGACTCATCATATTACTACATAGAACGTCAAAGTCAGAAGATGATGCATGTCAGATGACATATCTTCATACGAGCTTGTGAGTGAGAGGTGCGTTTCCCCAGCTGCAGAGAAAAAGGAGGGGGGAAGAACCCGAAAAGGTAGAAGAAGAGGTAGTGGGAATATGGGTGTGTGTGTGTGTGTGTGTGTGTGTTGGGGGTGGGGAAGCACACAGTGAGGAGCCATGCAAGCGTATAGCTAGCTGCTTTTCACTGTCAGCATCAGGGAGTATAGTATCTGTGACAGGAGCCTGATGGTGACAGGCGTGCAGAGAGGCCAGGGGACCTTGTGTAGCCCCGTGTTAAACCACTTTCAGCTTGTCAATACTCCTGCACCTGGCATACTGTCCTGTCTTCCTGCAAGTCGATCTACCAAGTGCCAGGATCAGGCAACTTTACAGGATGCATTTTGGCTTTTTTTCACCCTCTCGCTCTCTTTTTATGTTTTTTTTTTACAAACGTTACCATAAAATACGATAAATTACATTTGCATGTTACTTTTTAGTGCAGCAGGAAAGTGATATATCAGCTTTTGAATCCATCAACGTCTACTCTAACCCCGGTTCCAACTTCAACTGGTCTTGTTGCAGTGCTGCAGGAGTTTTTCTGCATAAAGAAAAAGTTAATCCATTGTAGCGACTTACACGGACACTTGAAAACTAGAGGTGCACCAAATATTCAGCCACAGAATATATTCTCCCGAATTAGTGCAAAAAATTGAGGAAAAACGGAACAACATTTAATATTCGGTATTCTGCCAAGCACTTTAATGTTACTGGGCTTTGGCCGCAAATTTTCGTGTATCCCTATTGAAAACTGACACAGTTGGGACCGATCCAAATCAAATGTTGCTCTCATCCTTCGATACGACCGAGATTCACAGATCGATAGACGGAATTCTCTGATCCAGTTCACACATCCAAACAGAGACCTTTCATGGTCCCGTGTTCAAAAATGTAAAAAAAATTATGCAGGTGTAAGCCCAACTATGTTATCAGTTAATCAGTTCATGAAATATTTTATTAGAACATATATAAACACTACCCATAAAAAGTGTGGACTAACTTTCCCACAGGAGCCACATCCTGCCACTTCAGTTAGCGAAAGCAGCTAGTTAGTAGCTTTGAGGTGACGCTCTTTCTCAACCAATGGAGTTAAGTTCTGTAACTTCCGGATTCCCTAGGGGAACGCTTTTACAGGCCGATCAGAATCCGGAAGTTAACCCCAATAGCAGGGAAAGAGCCAAAGCTAAATACTAGCCGCTTTTGCTAACTAAAATGGCCGGACGTAATATCGGGTATAACTCCTTTAAATCTAATAGTCTAATTAAAATAATGGGAAAGTGTGCCCAACCTTTGACTGGCAGCTTACATTTTTTACTTCGTGTTGCTAGTTCAGGCGAAGTGTTATTGAAAACCTGCACCAACATCTCTGACGGGGAACGAGCTGCCTTAGCCTACGTGCTGTTTGAGGTTTATACAGCAACATCAATGGTTTGGGTTTGGAACATGCAGCCAGTCTCTGTCAAGGATCGTTCTGGAAGTCTGCTAGCTAAAATGCTACATCTAGATATCGTCTTCGATTTATTTTATGATATTACACTGGCGCTTTGATCCAAAGCGACTTAAATATTTGAGTTTTACCAGTGGTCCCAACACTGGAGGCCAGGAGGGTGAGGTGTCTTGCACAAGGGCACGACAGCTGACTGAGGTGGGAGCAGGATTCAAACCACCACCCTTCAGGTTACGGATTGACCCGTCCTACCATTCTCCCTTAGAGGGTTTATTTCTAAGAAATTATTTGGCAAAACATTTGAATTGGATTAAGTCGGTTTATTAGTTGCTCTTAAGCCGTGAGGTGTGGTTTATCACAGCCTGATGGAACCTTACACATCAACAACAATAATGACCATAATCATAATAACAGTCACCTTAAATGATTTCGTATCGGAAAATATCGGCCGATGTCCAAAATCAAAATACTGGACTGGATCAGAACCCCAACAAAGCTGATCAGTGCATCTTTAACTCACAGTAATAACTTGTGTACAAAAAAGAAAAAGAAAAAAATGTTTACTGTGCAAGGCAGCTGGAAGAACATCCGGTTCAAAGACTGACATTTGCAGGCCACTCAGAAAATTTCGCTTATTAGAAACAGCAGTTGCTCAGCAGAAGTTAATGTCATATTACTAAAACCATGAATACTGTGAACTGGGGGGTAGTGGCATTTACTTGACAGAACTCCAGGTCTGAGTTAACATTATAGCCTTCAGAGCACTGACAGCAAACAGGCCACTCTGGACGATAAGAAAAAAATGAATGAAGTTTTTTATTTTTCAAACAGATGTTCTTGTGTTTCAAAGGCCGGCTTAAATGCACGATTTGTAACAAATTTAACAGAAATGATTTTTACGAACTAACCCTGCCTTGCTGTGGTGGTCCACCGGGTCCATGTTGCTGCTGTCCCTTCATGGTAACCTTCCTTTGGACACCCTGGTTGGGTGGAGGTTCTTGCAAGGTCCCTTGCTGTTGCTGTTGCTGCTGCTGCTGCACCGGGCCACTGCCGTCCTCAGGCCCTTTTCCACCCTGGAAAGGATTAAAGCAGGGCAACACCAAATCAAAATTAAAAAACTCATTTCCAGCCACTATATCCATTTTCAAGCTTCAAAATCTTTTGCTCTTGTTAAGCATTAAAGCTACATTTTTTAAAGGAGGAATGGAAGAAGTGCAAAGCTCTCTACAAAGCAAAGTGAAATTCAGCAAGCATTGGAAGTGGATTTCTATCAGAGGCTGTGGAGAATAAAGATCAACCCAACAAGGTGATGGTCTCATTATCAAATAAAGTCACAGCTCAGCTGTGTTGACATGCAGGTAGAAATTGAAGGTCGTCTCTTCCGCGACTCTGCAGAAAGATGTGACAGATCAATACATGGGAAGAAAAGAAGCGCTATCTCTGACCTGTCCCCAGTTAAGAGTAAATGGATTAATCCCTTCTATAGAAATCACAGCTCCTGATTGCACCCATCAAATGCTAAGCTGCATTACACTGCAACGACAGCCGCTCGATGGGTACCCCATCCCCCCTCTCGCACACCCCCCTCCACTAGCTTTTGTGTTTTGCACTGCTTTGTATTATCCCCTGATGAAAATATAATTTGCCTCTTATCAGTGTTCCTAAGCTATACAAATCCAAATCCTCAAAAGTGGCAACTTTCTTACATAGGTATTATGTTATCCCTCCTCCATCCCCACCTTCAACCAAGAAAGATTAATTACAAGGGTCTTGGATTGGCATCTTTTGTTGCCTCACACCTGAGCGATGGATTGATGGGAAAAAAAGCAACTGAGAGGAAGAGAGGTAGAAAAATAAGAGAGAAGAGAAGAGATAACATTGTCAAGCTCTCGCTGATGACAAGAACAATGAAAGACAGAATCGTCTCGCGGCAGCTATGGGCCCAGGCTGCTTCTTTCTGTTTTCTCCCCACTTCACATCCTACTCCCTTTTTTTTCCTTCAGGATGCAGTAAATCAGATAACTCTGCCCAGGTTTCCATTAACACACTGACACCCAGCTATCTTTATCTGCAGCCAGCCTAAGATTTTGGCCCAGTGGTTTGATCCTCTGGGAAGAAGTTGGAAAGCAGCTTATTCCAAATACCATCACATCCAAGCAACACGTCTCATCAGTGACAAGTATTAATGTTTAACATGCATGCCTTTGTGGTTTTTCAACAAAAGATTAATCTGCAATTAAGGCCAAAGCGCTAACTTATCAGCGGAGTATAAAACAGCCAGCAGTGGTTAGTGGTAGGACTTCTGTGGACTTCCCTTTCTATCTTGAGAATGCTTGTCAATCCTTAAAAAGAGGATATCAACCTTTAAGAGCAGTGATGAGGTGCCCCTAACTATACAGATAAATGTCAAACTGCTGTCTCCTATACCTCCAGCATTTCTGTGTACGTACGTAAAGACATTGTGACTTAAATATCAGTTCCTGGAGCTTAACAGTGGAAACACTTTACAGATCAATTTTGCCAAAATGACACAGACATCACCGTGCCGTTCCCATAGGTTAGATATCATCTGGATTACAACACAGACAGGTGAGGGCAATCGGTGGCATTTCCTTTCAAACTTGTGTAGTTTCCCTTGTGGTTAAAAGCTGCAGAAGAGGATCAAATAAATGTCAAACACAAAAGAAGGTGTCAGATAAAAATAAAATCAGACGCTCACCGCTCCTGAAAGTTTGACGACTCTGACTTTTTGGGGCACCTGCGGGCCTTCAATGCTAGAGTTCCTGGCTCGCTGCATCACAGTCCTTTTAGCTCCGGGTTTAAATCCTTGAGCCTGAGCCGGGCCTTGGTTCGCCAGCGGAGTCGCAGGTATGTTCTTATGGGTGAGGGGGACCGCCGGAACCTGCGCGTTGGGTCCGTTTACACTCTGCAGGGTGCTGTTCCTGCGCTGCTGCTGCTGATTCTGTGCAGGCTGATGCTGTTCAGAACCAGGAGCAAGGCTGTGCTGCTGCTGTGTGCTGCCTTTAACCATCTGCAGGCGCGTCTTCACATTAGGACGTGGGGTTTGAGTCTGAGCGATGCTGCCTACAGGGATGGGATTACCATGATTAGAAGTCTTTAATGTGTTATTTAAGGGTTGGGTTTTTTGGGGAAACGGTCTCTGCTGTTGTGCCTGCAGTGGTTGATGCTGTTTTTGTTCCAGCTGCTGTGTTGGTGGTGGTTGTTGCTCAAGATGTTGTGTTTGCTGATGTGGTTGTGCAGGCTGAGGCAGCGACGGAGTCGGGCCTTGACTTTGTGTACTTTGTGTAGCATTAAGCCTTTCCAGAAGCTCTTTCTTTCTGACACCAGCCTGCATCTGCCGTCGCATCTCCTTCCTTCTCAGAATCTCCTCTCTAAGACGCTTTTGCTCCTCAATCTTCATTCGATACTGCCGTGTCTCCTCGTCCTCATCAGGGTCCTGTGGCACAAAATATGAGCTGAAACATTGCTGCCACTTACTGAAAAGTGTAGCAATGAACCACTGTTTTTTTAACTATACTATTTAGCTTTGCGCTCATACATTGTAACTAGGCCGTCGTAATTGACGTCATATCAACGATGGCGGTGTCTGAGGGAAACCTGGTAGTTACTAAAGCCCCAGTGATGAAAAGAAAAATTTGCTCCAAGTCTTCCAGAGTATGGGAATATTGCTCACTGTTGCTATACGGTCAGCGCCACGGCCCTTAAAGTGACCATTATATCCTTTTCAGCCTCCTGCAGAGCAGCAGCAACCGTTGGTTTCTTAGCAAAGTAGCTAACAGCTGCTAAATAGCTAGCGGTTGCTGCTCACGGGGCTCCGGGTGTCAGATGATGCGCCGCTGAGGGCATAAATTAACCGTGAAGCAGTCGCACACATGGACCTCATATGAATTGACCCTAAGTTTAAAGATGTCATGAACTTCATAAAAGGTGATAAATCTTTAGGTGGATTCAGTTCAACACTGTAACTAATCAAACCACCTACATTGCCAAAATATGCATATTATAATAAGATTAAGCCATATTTGGGTATTCTAATACGAAATAATATAAAAATATATTTTTCCATTATATTATTTCTATTATATTATCATTAGAAAAATAGTTTTATATTTACATTAGAAAATTGTTAATTTCATAGACTGATAGATTTTTTGTACTGCATCTTTTTGTTGAAAATAATCGATAAACTAATTGATTAATCAAAAAATAATCGCCAGATTAAACGAATTAAAAAATAATCGTGCAGCTCTAAATGTAACACTGCAAAAGTACTGAACTTTTAATCTCAAAGTAATGAAAAATACAGAAGTTATTAATGTCATGAATGCCTGACAGCCAGCTTATATTACAATATCAGAGGAATATTTCAATAAAAATCAGCTGTAAATTCATTTGTACACCCTTCGTTTTACCTCTCCTTGTTCCTGTGGACATAGAAAACTCATCTCAAATGCTGACCTGTTGTGTCGTAGTTGACGGTGCGCGTTGAATTTCCTTGTGAGCCGCCATTCTGTCTGGTCCCCAAGACTGAGGTTCAGCCTTTGGAAAAACTTGGCCTCTTCCTCTGCCACCGCCAGACATCAGCTGAGTATTCTGCCCGGGACGCATCCCGTGTGTTGTCCTGGCAACAGGCTTGATGTTGGCAGTGGGGGAGGCTGGCGGAGGGCGTGCACTGTTCATGTTTGTGTTACCAGGTGCTACAGGGAGCTCCCGGAGGTTGCTGTTGCGCTGCTGCTGTTTGGAGATGGGTGCGTTCTACAGAGAGGGAACAGAATCTTATCTAAGTTTATAATTTTACACACAATAAAATACAATAAAAGAATAATATATGGTCATTAAAACAATGAATAAAATGGGGAAAATAAGCCTGAGCAGAAAACAGGTGAACTAATGTTCATGTCTTACCGGTCTCTGCCTGTTTGCCATGTTGCGCTGCTGAGGGTTCTGAGGGCGGGGAGTCATCTGCCTGAGGCCACCGTGTCCGTGGAAGGGATTATGGCCATGATGCATCATGGAGCGAGGCTCGCTGCGATTCATCTCTTGCTGCTGCTGCTGATGATGGGGCAACTCTTGCCGATGGTGGTGGTGCTGCTGCTGCTGATGATGCATGGGATGGGATGACAGCGGCTCGTGATGTGGAAGCTGAGAGGTAGGGGGGCCGTGAATTAAGCCCTGAAAAATCAAAGAAAAAGAAACTGCATGCATTTTCTTTTCTTTCTTTTTTTAAAATTAAACACAGTGAGCACTATTTCTGATCAATACTTTTCAAATATGAGACTGAGACATTTCTGCATGATTTAAGCCCTCCCCAGTGTATAGATCCACATAGTAGTGGTACAATTATGATTCAGTCACTAGATGGAGCTCTTGTCTATGTCTCTTGGCAAATACAGGTAAACAAATGACACAAATGTGTTTTTCTACCATGAAGACTTCAGTTGTAATGAATACGACCACTTCCCTTTTAAAAAAAAATGCAGTACTCACTCGGACTCGTACCTGCATCCCAAACTGAACTGCTGGAGAGGGGAAAAGGTTCCCCTGCTGGCCAAAAGGCTGTCGAGGGCCCATGAAAGGCCTGGGCTGGTTGGGGGGTCCACCTTGTTGATTCAAGTTCACCATCCCCTGGTGACCTTGGTGGAGAGGGAGGTTGGGTCTTGGGGAATCTCTCTGAAAAAGTCCTAGTGGGCCCTGGCCGGGCTGGTTGAAGGGTGGTCCTGGTGGGCTGAAGCCCATGTGGCCCTGACCAGACAGCTGCTGCTGCAGGTGCAGGTTGTTGCTGCTGTTCATCAGGGGGCTGGGGCCCTGGTGATCAAACATGTGCTGTCCTGGAAACTGCGCTGAATCTGCACACTCTATGCCCACACAGGAAAGATCAACAACACAGCAGACTTGTCAATGTTTTTTTCTTGAGAGCACATTTCAGTGCCTGTAACCTCACCGCACATGTACCGTTATGGCATGGGAAACTCACAGACGACTCTATCAAGGTGAAAGGCGAGATAACCTCGCAGGTTATTAATTCTGAATTAGCAATGTGAACAGGAACATAAAAATCATAAATATGTATGTTTAATGCCGTTTCCAAGGTTCATTCAGATGTATATATACACACATGCATTTAACATGAGTTCTGCTAATGGAGCAGCACCAGAATGCTAGGAGCATACCCTCTAGGTATAGCGCTAGAGGTGATGAATAGGGTTAAATAAGCTAAGAGAGCTTCGTAACCCTCGTCAAGGCCGGTGGTGTGAGACTCACCTCCCATAAACAGGGGCTCTCTGTCCTGGGGGCCTTGAGGTGGCTGGTTCCTCAAGGGCTCCATGTGATGTGGAGGCCGCTGGGGCTGGCCAAAATTACCTGGCATATGTTGCTGGAAGTCTCCGGGTCCCTGAGAAAACAAAACTCATGAATTATAGGCCATTCTGGGAACTCAATAATCACAAGCAAATTAAGCGAATGAAAAAAGGGAATATGTAGGAGTATTGCACTGAGCGAGAAGAACTTTGAATTGAAGTGATACGGTTATTAAAGAGATGTAGAATCGTGAGTTGTAAACATCAATATGCATGCCAATATCAGAGAAACCCTTCAGCATGAATTCTTGAGCAAACCTGCATTAATGCCACTTGAGGCTCTGTTGATAAATCCTCCCCAACAGCCTCTCTCTAACAAGGAAAGAGTATTTCAAGAGGGGATGAGTGCCCTTATCTTTGTTTCAACCACTTCTTACGTTCGACAGCTTTCTACCCATCAAATGCACGATACTCCCAATATAACTACCTAAGAAAACTAGATAACCATTTAATCCCTCTTTGGAATTTGAATCCCTCTCATAACGCTCTCCTTTATTCTTTTAAACAGCCATCTTTGTTGAAAAATTAACCTGCTATTCAACACGTGGCACTTCCACAAATGGGCAGCTTGGCTCCTTCAAGCCTATTGTAAATTACTTAAGATGCAATCAAGGTTTAATCCATCTTTATTCCCCTGCTGCATGGAGGTATTTAAACAGAAGAAGCATTAGAGGGCTAGGAGGCTAAAGTCACAAAAACTTGCTTAACATAAAGTTAATCAAAGGGGCTTACAAAGAAAGGGGATCACGAGGGCACAATCACACCGTTCGGAAAGGTCAGGCGGCCAGGTTTGCACAATGACGACACTGGTGTCCGTAAAATACCTCTCAAATACCTCCCAGCTCATCCTCTCACTTCTAATCCTTGATAAAATTGTGTGTTGGCTGTTCAATATGTAACTGATGCGGTGACAGACATAAGATGAGAGGACATAACTAAGAGAAAATATAATGGAGAGGGACCAAATATTTAATAAAGAATGGAAATTTTAGTTTAAAAAGAAGCTTGCTTTGTGGGTTTCATGTTGATGTCTTACCCAACATGATATACAGTATTAAAATCTCTAGAAACTAAGGTATAGACTAAGGCCGAATCCCAATGTTCCCCCTACGTACAACCACTACCCCTAGCTCACTATCACTACCTCTAGAAATGAAGCCACAAGGGGTTGGGCTTCGTAACCTTCCCTATGGCCCTGTCCCAATACACCCCCTAGCCCTACCTCTAAATTTTGCACGGAATCTGGATATCCCTCACTGGTCACTGCTTCATTCAAGTTGTAACCGGCTGCTAAATAATTCACTAACGTTTGTAACAAACATAGCTAACGGTTACTAGCAGGTAGGCTAGCTAGTTCGCTAACGTTCGGAACGAACATAAATGACGTTACTCGTAGCAATATTGTCTTGTCGCTGTTATTCAGCTTTATTATGGATGTGAAATACCCGCTACATTAGCAGGAAATATGAAATATGAGTTGCTAGGGAGCAACGTTAGCAGGGCTCTCGTCTTGGACGGAAAGTGTTGTGGTTACCTGTTGCATTGTACACCGTTCAAACCAAACACACTGCTATTGGGGGTCGCCATGATTCAGTAATAAAATAACGCATATATAAACAATATATACAAGTGATATAGGATAAATAATATAAATTGTCCAATAAAATATCTCATAAATCCTATAAATAATATAGGAGGACGCAAAGCATCATTGGGTATTCATCTGGCCCTTCCTCGGCGAGTCAGCATCTGATTTCCCTCGTTCTGAAGGGCTGGATTCATACGCCCTACCCCTTGTTATGTTATGGAGTATTGGGACATCACTACCCTTCACAGGAACGCGCAAAATGTAGGGGTAGGGCTAAAAAGTAGGGCTAAGGGGTGTATTGGGACAGGGCCTTAGTCCTGCAGTCAACAGACAATTCCTCTTCTTTATTTAGAGAAATCTTCCATATCAGTCTTAGAATCAACAAATCCCCTAATACCACAACCAACAATGAAAATATTCATCTAACAAGTTTTTAATGTGTGTCTCCAAATCTGGATATGTCTTTATTCAGTGTACAGTTGAGCTCACACTGTGTAGTTTTATTTTTGTTCACTCCCACATATGCTGTCTTAGTGCCAGAAATCCTCCTGAAGGTATCAAACGTGGATTAATCTGCAGCTGACAACAGCACACAACCAAAGAACCATTTTTTCACAGATAAGACATGTTTCTATCCAGCAGTTTGGGAAATTATTTTCTTTCTTAATCACAATATTTGCTACTTGTTTCTCTTGAAGCGCCAACATCCAAAATATCTTTTTGTTGGTTCAGTGTTTTGTAGAGAACATAAATAAAAAAACTCAGCAACCAGCGGGAGACCTTCTGAATTTAACCTCTTGAGTTTTCTAAATAAAACAGTTTTTTTTAAATTGAAACTATTTGAAGTGAGTTTAAAAAAAAGAAGTGCATATCCTTCATAACAATGTTGACCTTAAAACCAATATGATAGAGTAAAAACCTCCTTAGGAATAGTTGCAGATATGAGCACAAGAGGGGTGAATAGGACCGTCCTCTTCAGTGCAGGAAACTCTGGGCAGACAGGTTATCCTTGTCACTATACATGATGTAGCATCTGTGTGTGTTTGGACGGAAAAGGGGTAATCTATGCGGGTGTACAGTAGGTTATGTATAAGAATGATTAATCTGAGTTTACATGCATTTACATACCTCCTGTGTGTGCGTCACTCCTACATTAACACATAAATATTTTTCTATTTAGAACTCACTAATCCAGAGTGATGGTTCTGTAATGAGGAGGGGGTAGCTTCCTCCCAGTTCCTCAAACCCTCTCCCAGACAACGTCACTGGGCTGCATAGCTCAGCATCTAATTTGTCAGTGATTACCTGCTCACAGAGTAAGGGGCCTGCTATAGCTGACTGTGCTGAGCAGCAGCCAGTCAGACGGTGGTGATTCACGTATCTGGCTTTTGTACAACCTCGCTTCGAAGGAAACTACTGTGTGTGATGTGATATGGGAGCTGTTGTCATAGTAATGCTCAGTCCCAGTTTAAGAAGAGCATAAAGGAAAATATTTTTCTATTTTAGTATTATATTAAAGGTGAAACTGAAGTTGTTCTTTTAATAAATTTTGCAATATTAGATGTAAATGGGCTCAATGCCCCATAAGGTGAGATTAATTAAAACATTTAAACATATAATTGTCATAATACATCAGCTGTGAAAGTAATGGGACTTAAAAAAAACATCGACCAATCATTTTTGCAGTCACTGCATGTTTTGTTTGTCAATCACTCCTTGGACGTGCTGATGGAAGAGCTAAACGCCACTAAAGGTGGTGGCAAAAGAAAGGGGTTTTTGATGTTGCCGAGAAGAGGAGAATGAGGTTAGAAGACAAGAATAAAACCAGAGTTGTTCTTGGTGAATCATTTCAGTGTTGGAGTTAGCTGATGAGTTTGAAAGAAACTGCTACCGATGCATTATTTGATAAATGTCTGCTCTACAGGTAAGGTGCACATCGTGGTAGGCGTGGCCAGGGAAGGAGCTGGGATTGATAGAGGCCGGTCTTGCGCATGTGCTTCATTCAAAAACTCTGTCTCTGCTTTCCAAAAAGCCACTAACACCTTCTATAACTTTTTTTAAATTACAACACTTTATTAGACCATTTTTGTCACTGGCTGGATTTCTTTAATAACAACACTTGTTTAAGAGACAAATATAGTTTGGGCTGAACTTTTTCTTTCTACATCCATTACAGAATTCAATGTCATTTTCCTAGTTACTGTCTCTAAGTTACAAGAGAATCCAATGAGTTAAGACCATGAAATAATTTAGGAATAAATAAAATGCTACATGGGGACATGCTCATCCTCATTATATGACAGACTGTTTCATTGTTTGGATGGTCCTTATGGTGAAACACTGCAGTTCCACTAAAAGTGGACTCTGAATATTTTTTAAACATGCATGTCCATTTTTTCTGTAAGCCAACATGCTGTAGCACATGTTATGTTTGTATTAAACAATTAGCCATTTTATAGGATATAGAAAAGGCTATACAGTCATTAGTTCAAGACTATACTGTAGTACTCTTTATGGGCCTTTTCACATGGCGTGCTCGGGCCCGGGTCCGAGCACGTTTGACCACAAATTTTGTCCATGTGAATGCAAACAGGCCGGGCCCAGGCGCGGCACGGGTGTCCCAGATTGGGAGGT
>JAVQJG010052949.1:0-18541 GCA_036024015.1 Craterocephalus amniculus | reverse complement strand
ACAATATAATTAAGTGAAAATAAATAGGGAAAAGAAGAAAATAATATCTTTATTAGTTTTATGTATATGTGTATACATTCCCTCATTTATTATCTTATTCTTTTCCTCATTTATTCTTTATTGTGGCACTCCTATCATTCCATATTCCCTATGTATAAATGCATGTTGATCATTTGTTGAATCTTTCTTACCTGCAAACGCTTCTGCTGCATTAATCTCAACCAGATAATTCAACTTTTCAATTTTTGTTTAGAAATTATTTACAATAAATCAGGCTGAAGGACGTTTTATGCACAGCATGAAAAAAAACACCAGAAAAAACAGAATGCCAAAGCCGATAGGAATAAAAAACGCAGTGGCATTCAGTAATCGGTTTTAAATCAGGCAGGGACAACTTGGTTTCATTTACTGTAAATATTCTATCTATCCCAAATCCTTGAATTTTTCTTCTTGAGGCCTCAAAGAAAATGTTATTCTTTTTATCACAAAGATTTATTTTAACCACTTTTTCTATAGTCAGGCTTCTGGTTTCAGCATTTTTAAAAAAATGCTTGTTTTGAAGATAAAGATGTTGGGTAATTTCTAACATGTTTACATTGCTGGTCTTTTATCCAGGAGGAATGCAGGACTACAACTACCTTCATGGAAACTGTCTGGAAATCACAGTGGAGCTAAGCTGCTGCAAATATCCTCCTGCCTCTGAACTCCAAAAAGAATGGGATCTGAACAGGGAATCCCTTCTGGCCTACATGGAAAAGGTAAAACTCACAAAAAAAGAGCAAATTCCAAAATATTTTTGGTTTCTATTTGGTGTATTTATTTTTTTAATAATTGATTTCTGTGCTACAATCAAAGCTTTCCTGTAAGCTTTGCTGAAGCTTCTCCACCTCCGTAGTGCTGCAAGTTCTAAAAACATTTGTCTTCCAGGTACACATAGGCGTTCATGGTTTTGTGAGGGATTCAGTCAGTGGAGCTGCCCTCAGCACTGCCAGCATCATGGTAGCAGGTATTCGGCACAACCTGACCTCAGCTAAATATGGGGACTACTACCGCCTTCTGCTCCCAGGAACATATAATATCACAGCTGTGGCCCCAGGGTGAGTCAGGCCTTCTAGTTAGTCATTTAAGGACAAATGACTAGTTATGTATATCAAATTGCAATGACTAGTGATAATGTGGTGTGTATGTTCTTTGGTCTTTTTCGCCTTCTTATTTTTCCATATCACTGATACCGAAATGTTCATGTGATTCTACTGTGAACCACAAAAACGAATGTCATTAATACATTGAAACATACTTCCTCTTCGAGATACATAGTAGCTTTTGTTATTGAAGTGAAGAAAGACACGATTCTTAAGTTTAGTGGTGAACTTCCTTCTAAACTTTAGAAAAGAAACTGTAACAATGTCTTTAGACATGGTAGCTGTGACATTTAATGTTGGACTGTTTGGTTATTTTTAGCAGTGTTGAACATGTCCGCCTTTTTGATTGCAGGTATTTACAAACTACGATAAACAGTGTCCGGGTCATTGAAGGCAATGCCACAGAGCTTAACTTCACCCTCGTACCTGTGGTCAGTGAGGCTGCAGACAGCATCACACAGACTACAACCAGAGTGCCATCCACCCAACATTTCGACCTTTCTGTTACAAACTCTTCGAACTCCACCCAGACCTTAGTTTTCCCCTCTAAGGGAGACAAAACCAGCCCTCCTATTCTTCCACCAGTGCACCAGCCCATACAGCCGCAGGAGTTTCGCCACCACAACTATGCAGACATGGAGTTGTTCTTGCGCAAGTACAACAGCGAGTTCCCCTCCATTACTCACCTTTACTCCATTGGTCAGTCTGCACAAGGTCGTGAGCTCTATGTAATGGTCATTTCAAACAACCCCAGCGTTCATGAACATGGTGAGTCTAATATGGAAGAGTACAACAAGAAGATCTTTTTTTAGCTTTTTTTTTATCATATTGGGGGTTGTACTGCTGAATTGTTTTTGTTACTGTGTTAATTAAGAGATTTTAATCTTGCGTATGTCTCTGTATGTCTCTCTGCCAGGTGAGCCAGAGTTTAAGTATGTGGCCAACATGCACGGCAATGAGGTGGTGGGTCGAGAATTGGTGCTCAACCTCATTGAGTATCTGTGTCATAATTATGGTAGTGACCCAGAAGTCACTTGGCTGGTCAACAACACCCGCATTCACATCATGCCCTCGATGAACCCCGATGGCTATGAGGCAGCCTCTGAAGGTAAGTGAAAAGGAAGCATGCATATGGGAGCACTCCCATTTAAAATGAGTAATGTTAAAGCTGACCCAACATGACTATTTCCTCTCATTGATGATGAAGATATATGGTTTTAACAACGCAGATAACACAGAAAACATGGAAAAACATGGAATGGAGCCTTTTAATAGATGTTTTCTTCCATGCATCTACTGCCTGCCTGACTTGTATTGCTTTTGGATACAGTAACAAAGGTGTAATGTTACTTGTCTCGAGCAGTAATCTGACCATCTGACTAATGGTTCTGAGTGTATGTTGCTAGCTGCTATCAAATTTACAGCCTTTCTATAAATGAAGGGAATCTGCAAACCGACCGGACCGTATTAAACAAAGGTGTTTTTTAAATGTTCTGTTTTTCCGGATAAATATGATCTCCTCTCAGATTTTGAAGCTATGGAAGTTGCTGCTATCAGATGTTTCTGGCTAAATGGGAACATGCTGTGGCTACACATTCCCATAGATAGCTCATCATATGCGTTTGCTTGCCCACAGGTGATAAGGACGACAAAGGGCGGAACAACAGCAACAATGTTGACTTGAATCGTAACTTCCCAGACCAGTTTTTCCCCAACACAGAGCCCATGCAGCCAGAGACGGCTGCTGTGATGAGCTGGCTGAAGAGCATTCCTTTTGTCCTGTCAGCTAACCTCCATGGAGGTACAGTCTCTTTCTGAAATGATTAGAGTGTCACCACTACTTTTGATAAACAAATTCATTATTTATTGTCATACATTCATTATATGCATACTTTATCATGCTTTTAATTTTTAGATCCTCACGTGTGATTTATTATCCATAATAAAATGCACTCTTTACGTGTAGTCAGATATTTTTCTTCTATGTTTCATCTTTACTTTGTGGAATTAGGTTCCTTGGTGGTCAATTACCCTTTTGATGATAGCAAAGATTGGTCGAGTCATTATAGCAAGTCACCCGATGATGCCGTCTTTCAGCAGGTGTCGAGAGCTTACTCACAGGTAACTGGACACTATTGCGGTGGGATCAGGCTGGGAAAAAAAAGTTATTTTATTAAATTTTGAGAACAAACTCTGCTATTGAAGAGCTTGTGGCTGCTTCAGTCATTTTTTTAATAAATTTGTCCACTGTTCATTGTTCAGCTTTTAGTTGTGTGTGTGATTTGTGTGCAGGAAAATCCTCTGATGCACAAAGGACACCCTTGTGAGAACCTGTACCCAGAGGAATATTTTCTGGATGGCATCACTAATGGTGCCCAGTGGTACTCTGTTTCTGGTATGCTTGCAGACTTTTTTGTTGCTCACAGGATTTGTTTTTCGTCCAAAGCATGCTTCTTTCATAATTTGGAAGTTTTTTTTTTTTTTATACATTATACTTTCCTCACCCCTCATTTCCATATGAAAAGAAAATTGATCAAACATGTTCATTGTGAACATCATGAACTTAGATAATTTCCACTTTTCCTTTTTATCTGACACAAAAATGTGTTGACCAGTTTTTCTGTCAGATAAAAAGGAAACTGGAAAGTATGAAAAGAAAATAGTTTGTTCATTGGCCTGTAAAAACTTGGACTCACCCGAACAAAAAACAAAGGGCTTTGCACTGAATTTGGAGGTAGATATTCTGGGATTGCTACAGTGTGTTATACAGCAGAGCATAAGTTTCATATGGTGGCAGATTTCATCATAGTTTTCTGCAACTTCTGCATTACTTTCTTGAACCATTTTGAGACTTAAAGTTCGGTATTTTTGCTGCCATTATTTAGATTTTTTTTTAAATCGACGTCATGTCCACACCTGTTCTGTGAACAGAAGGACAGTATACATGTTCATATGTAAACATCTTGTCAGTCAAGGTAGCAGTGATCTATAATATACTACTTCATTGTAAATAGGACCATTGATTAATAAGCATCTTCTTGTATTGTAGGGAATTTAAAACTATTGGCTGTGTGTGACCATTAACTTATTATGGTTTACAGTTGAGCCAGAAGTTGTGAAATTTTCTTAGATCTCTGTAGTTTGAAATCTTTTTCTCAAACTAGAAGCATTGCCCCCTGCTGGACAGTTAATGAGAATGAAAATGTCAGAAGGTAGTTCTGCTTTGGCTCAGTCATTTTTGCATAACTCTCATAATCTGACTATTTATAATGCCTGTAAATTTAAATTAAATAAGACATTTTTTCAGGTGGCATGCAGGACTGGAATTATATCAACACCAATTGTTTCGAAGTGACCATTGAGCAGAGCTGTGTCAAGTTTCCCCCGGCAAAGGAACTACCAACATACTGGGAACAAAACTGGCGAGCTTTGCTTCAGTTCATACATCAGGTATTAGACACATATCTTGCTTTTACACAATTTTGAATTTAGACATGCTTACTTGGTTATTTAACTCATTTAATGCAGAAAATGTACGAAGCAAAAATTGTCATAGTCTGAGACTTTACAGTTTTAAGTATTTATTACTTAGACATGCAAATAATATTAAGTCCCAAAGTAAAAAAAACAACAACATGATCTTCCTTGTGTGAACATGCTTCTTGTGTATACATGCTCACATTTTATCATTATTTTCCATTTGACCAGTATCGGTATCACTTATTAGGTCTATATATACCAGCTACATTACTCCACTTTGGATAAAATCTCAGTTTTCCCTACTTCTGTTGAATGTCTTGCAAAGATTGTGTTCAATTCAGGGATTATTAAATCCTTTACATAACAAGGGAATGGAAAGTTTATTCATACTGGAACAAACTAACATGTAGGGATGCATTCAATCTACCATACAGGTTCACACTGGAGTGAAAGGCACAGTTTCCAACATTAATGATGGCACAGGAATACCTAATGCAACCATTAGTGTGGAGGGGATTCACCACAACATCACCACAGCTCTTACTGGAGACTACTGGAGACTGCTGACCCCTGGGACTTATTCCATCACTGCTTCTGCCCAAGGGTAAGTGTTTGTATTTCTGAAAGGAGAACATCCTGAGAGTATACCATAAGATTTCATATATTTTAATACCCCGTTATTTTAAGTGGTATTAAATAAATAATGGTCCATTTTTGCCCACACAGTTATATGCCCGTGACCATCTACGCCACAGTCTCAAAGGATCGAGCGGAGGTAGTGGACTTCAGACTGAAGCGTTTATACTCGGACAGTACCAGCCAGTCCAGTGGTCCCAAGCCCACACAGAACCCATCGGAGAAGGAGCTTCAGAGCTTGATCAAAGAGCTCTCTACTGGCCAGGGTCTGAGTCAGCTGGTCAGCAGCACAGACACCGATAACAGCTTCCGCTACCGACGCTCTAAAGACTTGTCAGCTTTCCTGAGAGGCCTCAAGCTTCACTTTCCAGAAATAACAAATTTGCACAGGTAAGGAAGACTAAATTCTGAGGCTACATCGGCAGCACTGCTTGGTGTTAAAACATTAGTCCTCCCCTGTATTCTGATGTCTTGTTGCCTTTCTCTAGTTTGGGCCAGAGTGTGGAGTACAGGACCATTTGGGCTCTGGAAATATCCAACAAACCAGCAGAAACGGAGCCATCTGAACCAAAGATTCGCTTTGTAGCAGGGATCCATGGCAACGCCCCTGTAGGCACAGAGCTGCTACTGGAGTTTGCTGCCTTCCTGTGCATCAACTATGGCAAAAACACCGCCATCACGAAGGTGAGGCTCAGGCCCCCTCAGGTATTACTGTGTTGACAGCCCAGACTGTAGCCTAGCAACTATTTTTGAGCTTTGTGCAGCTTTTCTTCTTCTGTCAGGGCTGGCTTTTAAATGTATTTGATATAACAGGAGAGCTGGACATGAAAATGCATGGCCCTAACCAGTAATTAAGTCTCCCTATTTTTAATATAATGATTAAAATATTGTTGTGGTAATATCATGGATCAGTCTTGCCTGTAACTGTTTCCTCTGCAGCTAATTAATGAGACGCGGATTTTCATTGTGCCCTCCATCAACCCTGACGGACGAGAACAAGCCGTTGAAAAGCAGTGCACGTCCACTCAGGGCATGACCAATGCCAACGGAAAGGACCTGGACAAAAACTTCTTTGGTCAGTTGCACAAATTTATGTGTTTGACATGGGAAAAAAGACTCACTGTCCTATATCAGGCTGTAATGGTCAAATAATGATTGGGAAGTTGTAGTTAAAATATGATATGTGAGAAAAAATGACATACGCAAATATATGATTTAACTGTAGTGTTTTCTGTCTATGATTTGTTTGCCTACTTTAACAGGAAATGCATCACACCAGGCGGTGGAGCCTGAACCTGAGACCAAAGCAATGATGAACTTTATCTTAGACAAGGGTTTCACCCTGTCTGTAGCCCTGGATGGCGGCTCCCTTGTTGCTACCTACCCTTATGACAAGCCCGTCCAGATAGGTAACACCACAAAGCACAACACTAACTATTAATCCCACTCGTGGATTTCGTAATTTATGTTTTATTTGAACAAGAATATTTTACAAGTAGCTTTTGGGAAGTCTAAGAAAAGGGGCCACATAAGATATTTATCATTTACTGGCTGTTTAGCCTGAGGATTATGAATTGTCTTTATGCCTGGATTATTTCACTGCCAGGAGAAGACAACTTGATCTTGATTTTATTTGATGCATTTGTTGGTTTTGTTTTTCAGTTGCAAATGAGGACACATTGAAGTACTTGGCAAGTGTGTATGCCAACAACCACCCCAAAATGCACCTCGGGGACACTGGGTGTTCCAATAGTGGGCAAGGTATGGCCTTTGAGTAAAAAATGTCCTATCTGTCACAGATATTAGTCATTAAGAAAACACATCAGTTCATGACCGGTTTGTTTTATTTGTTTTATGTTCAGCTGGAAATGTCCCAGATGGAGTAATGAGGGCAGCAGAGAGACAAAGTCACATGGGTAGCATGAAGGTAAGCCCCCCCGCCCTCTGTGAAAACAAGCAGTTATTGAGTCATTTATGCTGCAACTGTGTAATACTATTAGTTTTCAGCTCTTTTCATTGCCGTCTAGTTACAGTAAGGGCATATAGTGTGCAACTTGACTCCTATGTTCTCCTTCCTCTGCTGGGTGTGTCAATCATGATATTTTCCTACAGTTGCTCACAAGTCTTGGAGCACATTTATTACTTTATGAAAGAGCATATCATACTTAGCCTGATAGATAATACCAACAGACATGGCAAACTGAGCTCACTCTGCAACACACAAAAGTATGTTTGACTGGCAGTTTTATGGCATCATATTTCCCAACAATGCTGGCTAAGCCTGGCAGGTATCACACTACTCCATTCAAAACTCTAGTTTGTAAATCCTATCACTTATCAGCTGTGTGAACACCAGGCATCATTGTTAGTAGATTCTTATTGGAAATCAAAAATTAAGCTAAATCATAAATAACCTTTCCCAAGTATTGTCTCATGCATCATTTCCTATCTACATGTGCTTTTCAGGACTTCAGTATGGACTTTGGCCACTGTCCAGAAATCACTGTGTATACTGGCTGCTGTCTGTTTCCCCCAGTTGATCAGCTGGCCACACTCTGGGCGGAGAACAAGAAGGCTCTCCTCAGTATGTTGGTAGAGGTATGCAGAGAGATTTTATCAGCATAACTACACTGAGATTAAGATGTGATGTCATTGTCAGATGCAAGACGTATATGGCTAAAAATGTCAGATCTTTGATGATCATTTCATAATTCCTTGTTATATCCTGAAGTTGAATGGGGCACATTAACTTTCTTTCTTTTCAATATGTTTCCATAACACACACTGCCTGTTATGCTGTAACTATCTAGGAGCAGGTTCAAAGAAATAAGTTGCAATGATTTTATATCACAAATATGTAGATGTGCTAAAATCTGCATCTGTAAATGCAATGGAAAGGACTGTGATTTCATGATTTTGTAATGTGCTCTTAATTCCTAATTTTACGTTTCCACTTTTCTAACTTGTTAATTGCAGTGAAGTTAAAAAGTTACTCAAAGTAAAGAAAAGAAAAACCTCATTTCACAACCTTAATTTTCCCTTTATTTCTGCTCCCTCCAGGTCCATAAAGGGGTGCGAGGTGTGGTGAGGGACAAAAGTGGAAAACCTATTGTTGGCGCAATGATTATAGTTAACAAAGAAGTAAAAGTGTTTACTACAGAGGAGGGATACTTCCGCGCTCTCCTTGCCCCTGGGAGTCACAGTATTGAAGCCATTGCTGATGGCTATCAGCACCACCATCAAAAGGTACACAGTTGTTTACACATCATGTATTATGTAATACAAAGGGGTTAACTGCAAAACAAGGTCAAGATAGCTGGGATCATTTTATATCAGCTGAAGCAACAAGACTTTGGGACTTTGAGCTTGTATTTCAAATACAAAATGTCAAATACTACTAGTTTACCATGTTCACCTATCAGCTGACATAAGTACATTATGCCATTTTTTAAATGTATCCATATTTGATATTAATTATCATACAATACTAAAGAAAGGAAAAATGTCAGCTGATAATAATTTATTGCACCACACTTGGAGACCTCAGTCAAGTACACATGTCAGGTCATCCTGGCATTGATGCAGATCCAATAGAGGACACATGCATTCAGTGCAACAATGTCCAAAACGTTATTAAACACTGCAGCATGTCATTTTCTAGGTACAGCCAGATGTTGTAATCTGAAATTGTTTGATATTCTTAATCTGGTGGGCTGTTGGGACTTTTGGGTTTTTCCTCAGGTGATTCACTCTATAGCTTGGTGGGGGTCTGTTCTCTCTGAGTGCTTCTAGTTAATGATTGGTTTGGATGTCAGGAAATGTTTAGTGTTAATTTGTCTTTAAATCCAGTATAGACAACATGGAATGATGGCATATTGTATCCCTGTTCAATCATTTGCTGGCGGGATTTGCTTAGGTGATAGAGCCAGCAGAATATACCCCTCCTCTCATATCTTCATGTAAACACATAGGAGAAGGGGGGCAGCAATTATTTTGAAGACAATAATGTACTAGTGATAATCTCTAAAGTGAGCGACCAAATATGTAGCTGTTCCAAACATTTGTCCAAAATTTCACAAACTGGAATTTAAAGTTTATAAAGTAAAAAAAAAAATTCACGAGAGAAACTAATTTATTCAGTTTTTGTGTGCACATTGAAAAGCAAAGGTAAACTTTGGTGTGGTTATAAAGCTCCCTTTTGTTCTTGTATAGATTCACAATTGTCTGCAAAATTATTCACATCCTTCCATTAAAGAAGGGAAAAATCAGCTGTTACTGAAATAAGATGAAACTGACAAAAGTAATATGCATGACCATCATGCATATCATGACATTGTTTTAGAATTTTGAAAAGAAAAAAAAAACAAGCAAAAAATAGGAGAAAATAATTTACTTTATGTCACTTGTAAGCGAATAGTTCGTTGAGCAATCCTTTGGAGGTGAACACGACAATTAAGTGTTTTCTGTAGCTCTCAATCACATTCTAGTTCTACACCTGTTGGCAGGTGTTTTGAGCCACTGCTCTTCAGCAAAGTGCTCTCATTGGTCCAGAACTGTTTGTTTTTTATTACTTTTTTCAATTAAATTGAATTAAAAAGCAACATTTTATTTAACCAAATTGTAATTTAGCAAGTTTGTTTATTATTACTTTTCAGTCTCCAATTATTTGAATTATTTGAAGAATTTTGCATATTCTTTAATTGAAGGGTTTGAAATAATTTTACACCAAGTACCATACACAACATATCAGTAGCTGATGCGACTAAGCAGTGTTGATGGTCTGTAGACAGTTATCATATGTAAAAAATTTGGTTCATATTTCATGTTCAATGCAGCTGTCCATGAAGAGAAACTATATTCCAATTGCTCATAAATGAAACATCAGTTTTCTTCATTCAGCAGCAAGGTAAACACAGATTGACAATAATTAATCAGAGACAAAGAAAGTGCAAATATTTCATAGAAAATTTCACAAAGAACTTTACTATGGTTCCTCTTTAAGCTCGATGTGAGGAGTTGGTCGCAGCACACAAAATCTCTCTGTCACATCCACTTCTCCGTTTGGACATTGAGAAATTTGAAGAGTGGGGTATGCCAGCTCTTTGAACAGCTGTTCCTTGATGGTAAACCCGAGCTCCAGACTGTAGGGTCTGAGCGTCCCACAAGGTCTCAGGAGTAAGGGATCCACCACTGAATGATATATCTGCTGGTAGCCTGGTACCGTAAAGCCGTGTATTGTCAGATCATTGCTGGAGCTCCTCTCCTTGTTTCTGATTAATTCTGTGCTACGTGGAAAATCGGAGAGATCTGGAAGAATAGCAGCGTTCCTTATGTATCTTTCATCCAGGGCTTTGTGGGGCTCTGCTTCTCTCTGCTCACATATAAAGTCCAAGTCACAAGGTGGGGCCAACATGTATTTCCTTTCTTTAATAGTCTCCCCATACTTTTTGGGACATCTGATCCTTTGTCGGAGGGTATAGGGACGCATCTCATATGCCTGTAAATAAAAGTGACATTAGTTTCAGTGAATTCAGGTGCCTCTGTAACTTATTCTGTGGGCTACTATGAAAACAACGCAATAACTATTTTGATACACAGTAAAAAAAACATAAAAAACAAGCAGAACTTATTTTTTGCAGCAACCTTTTGAGTTTTTGTTAAATTCATATCACTAAATCAGTCTTAAAACCTTGGTTAGAATTATGTCCTGGATTATGTGTCAAGTCTTCTCATCTTTTACAGTGCAGATAAATAAACATGCTGATAACTGAGACACAGCTGCCTTAATGCGACGAAAAATTAAATACAAAGATTGAATCCTGAGATTCTTGTGATTTACCTCTCAGATGAATTATAAAAGATTGTAATGAGTCAGCTTTGTTTTAGACATACAGAAGGCAAACCTGCACTAGATTGGAATAAGCGGTCACACCTGCAAATGAACTCTGTTAATTGGATGATTACAAGCTGGCTTGTAAACAACTGCATTTTGCTTAATGTGTCGAAACAGCCTGTATGGTTGGGGTAGGATAGGTATTAATTTGGAGAAAAGGCCTGTTTAGTTGAAAATACAGGGGTAGGCATGATGGGTTCTTTTATTTAAAATAAAATGTCTGGTTTAGAAGCCCCTCATTGTTTCATCTGCACATCCGGACATTACACTCTACCAGAACTGCTTGGGAATTTCATTAAAACCAACATTTTGGTAACTTTGGTTGTATTAAAAACCCACAACCCAGGTAGGTAGATACAGAACAATATTTGTGGTTTTTGGTTCCACTTTAAGTAATGTTTAAATACGGGTAATTTATAGTATAGAAAGAAGGTATAGGAGTGAGTGAGTTATATGTAACATATGATTTTCTGTCTTCTAGTTTTTCATGTTTTCTGATGAAGCAGCAAACTTCATCCTCATCGAGTTTGACATGGACAACAGGATCTTGGGTTTGCCCCGAGAGTTCGTTGTGGCAAGTGCAGGTACATACTGATATAAAGAGACCTTTTGTTGCCTGTGCTGGTGTGGTGTTTTTGTTTTTAATTACATGTTTGATTAAAAAGACTGTTGAGTGACTAGCATCCATTTAATAGAACTTGATTTTGCTCATCATACAGGATGTGCATGATGCTTAACACAAGAAAACTATTTTGTCTTTTTAAAAAATATGTCTACACATGCTAAAGTGTTTATTCCTCTTCGTCCCTGTAGCAGCCGCCATGACAGCACTGGTAGTGACTGCATGCATCATCTGGTGTGTGTGCGCAGCCAAGTCTAATCGTCAAAAAGATGGCTTCCACCGCTTGCGACAGCACCGTGATGATTATGATGATGAGATACGGCTCAACTCTATGGGCTCCAAAAAGTCTCTACTTGCCCATGAGTTTCAGGATGAAAGTGAAAGTGATGAGGAGACATTGTACGCCAACAAAATCTGAGAAATGTGGGACCAGTTTGGCTCAGTATTTTATTTTTAAGCTCCCTCCAGAGTCAAACCCCTGCCTGATGAATGAACTGGAAGGACCAGCTTCTCTGTCTCTGAATGGTAAACGGGATGAGTTTTTGCTATACCATTAAGGTCTTTGGACTCACTCCCAGTCACTTGTCAGTGCTACTAAATGAGTGATTGATTCCTGCTGATGTTTAGCGTGAAGTCTTCATGCTTGTTTCTGCTGCATCTGTATTTGACTAGCCATCAGATGGAGAGGAAAAAGGTGTAAAACAAAACAGAGGTTCAGTCCACTGTTGCCCTCATCCATCCTTTTTTATATAAGCTTTTTTTGTTTCCGAGCCACTACCTGTCCTGCCTGGCTTGTTGTGGAAGCCAATTACTGTAAGTCCAAATGAACTCTTACTGGTTGTTTTTTTTTTTTCCAGGAAGTGCTTTATCTCATTCCCCCTGATTTACATCACCTTGCATTTATTTCTGCACTGCCTCAAGATTGACATCCCCCTCCCCAGCACTGTGCCTTGGTGTCTTTAAAAAAAAAATCTCCATTTTCAGTTGCAATAATTGACAAAAAAGGCATTGTGAGTAGTTACTTAGTCCATACTGAAATATGATCCATCTGCTACTCAGGTGGCACAAATAGAGACATTATCACTGGGACTGCTGAATTTAAGTGTTGCTTTAAAATCTGAGAATAAAGTTCTATAAAAGCTTCAGGGAAAATGTGTTACCAACTAGGACCAATTCACATCACTTGCCAAGGTAGGGGTGTGAAAAAACAACCTAAATCTCCAATTTATTTATAACCCTGAAAAGAATGTAATTGCTTTAACATTTTTGTTGTAGAAATTTATTGCTGATTTTCATTGATGCCACATTAAGCCTGTGAAGATTTGTAATCTTCTGCTATTTAGTTTTATTTTACCTACAAAATGTTTGAATTTGTAAAGAGTCATGGCAGATGGGTTTGTCCTTCAAGTCCAGTTCAAACAGTTCTCAATTGAGGTGTGGTATATAGGAAATGGCGCAGTACTTTTCACTTTAAAATTTTTTTTATAAAGAAAGCTCAGTCCCCAGAATGCTTGTTTCTTGTGTGGAGCTTGTTTTATTTAAAGACATGCAGCTCGTTTGGAAACTTTACGGTATCAAATATTTCTTTTTCTTTGGTAGTCCAGTGTTTTTAAATGGAAAATAATTTAATCTGAAGCCTCTTAATGGCAAAACAGGCAAATCAACAACCAAAAGGGTGATGAACGAATGAGATATTCATCCCCTTAAAAATCCACCTATCTGTGTATTAACAGGATTGCTTCTGGAATCACTGAACATGTCAGGTGTTTCAATGGGGGAATTTGCTGCATGTTTCTAAGCAATACACACTCATTCTATGAAGAGTTTGCCCTCAATTCCAGTTATTTTGAAGAGATTATTTCTTGTCATCTGTTTAGGGAGACAGATTTGTAATTACTTTTCTTATTCTGTGTCTAAAACCTGTGTGTATGTGTGAACTTTTGAAAGTTGAGTGTATATTGCTGTCACACAGTGTCAGTGTGAAGATTTTATATAAACTGGAATCAGCTGTAAATATTGTTTGCCAATTGTGAATGAACAGGGAGTGCACTTAATGTTTACCATGAAATTACAAAAAAGAATTTCATAAGAACCTCTGTGATTATAACATGCTAACATGCACAAGAACTCACAAAATGAAATAAAACATCTCACAGCATGTCTTTGTGCCTTTTCTTCATCTTGTATCCTTTGCATTTGTGTGTACTGTGACCAATAAATCTTAAAACATGTCTGATGTGTTAGGGCTGTGTATGTAGTTTAGCTTCATGATTATGAATTCAGTTTTCTAGATGTTAACTGGAATTACTTTTCATAGGTAAGTCTGAAAGCAAACTATGAAGATATGTGATAGATAAACATGATATAGTTCTAGTAGCCAACAGAATGCCCACTTTACCTAAAATTTTTATATTTAGAGATAAGTCAACTTTTAGATGAGAGCAGAACCATGTATTTGAGCCGTTATCGTCACCGTGTCATGCCTGCCAGTCACAGCTGAGGGCGGTAAAGACGCAGATAATCCGCCTTTTTCGACCACGTGACTCATACGTGGAGTTGGTGGCGTGACGTCGCAGAACAACAAAGATGGCTGGAATAGGAAGCAGTAACTACTGGGAAGGTAAGGAGACAAAACATTTCTTTTTCAGTTAACAACGTAGCGCATGTGGAAACAATTAACATCGTATCCATAAAGTCAAGCGATAATTAGCCAGTGTTACTGCGCCTTTGTATCAGTTCTCAATGGTTTTACCCTGTACGTGTCACTCCAAAAACTAGTTAGCTCTCAACAAGCTAGCTTACATCTCGCCATGTATCTGAAGTTGTTCTTAGTTCTTAAGATGTTAAATCTGTGTTGCTTGCTTCTATAAACGGCTTATCAACTTCGTACATCAGGTTATGTCTGCTGATAAGCTCAATATATTTCAACGGACAGAAATGTATTCAGCGTATTGACTTTAAGTGCTTTGCTCATTTGGTCTTCATGCAAGTCAACCAGTATTGCCTCGACTTTTGTATTATTGACTTAGTATTAGTATTAAGCTTTACTGTTCCCATATTTTATGTAGACAGAACAACAATGCAAATGTTAAAATTCTCAGCTACTCCTACATAATGTGTACTCATCATGACTATGCTCCTTATGTACCGAAATTTGACTGTTAAACCAATCATACTGCTCAAGTTTTGTACCATAGTGTCCGAGTCTCCTTTTATGAAATAATCAGTTGCATCATCTTGCAAAACTGCTGGGTAAATATTATTGGAAAAACAACTACAGCAACCACTCCCCCTCAAAACAAACAAACAAACAAACAAAAACAACAACAGAAAAACAAAAAGAAAAGACGTTTTTTGACTACATTGAAGGGGAGTAAAGCCAGACAAATGCAAAAATATCCATTAAAATACTCTACCTACATTTTGGTTGGGTTTTTGTGCTTGTGTTACAGATCTGCGAAAGCAGGCTAGACAGTTGGAGAATGAACTTGACCTAAAACTGGTCTCCTTCAGTAAACTTTGCACCAGCTACAGCAGCTCGAGGGATGGACGCAGAGGAGACACGTAAGATATCAAGTCTTTTCTGATCTGTAATGTAAACAACTGACTGAGACTTACATTTGTTTACATGTTTAGTTATACAGGTCAAGAAATATTCAGCAATGTATCCAGCGAGTACAGTTAACTAACTTATTTGATTTTGCTGTAATTCTTCTTTTATGCTTTTAATGTTTTATGTAAAGCACTTTGAATTGTCTTGTACTGTACCTGAAAATGTGCTATACAAATAAACTTGCCTTGCCTTGCCTTATTTAAGTCCTCCTAGCAAGCCAAACTGTGTTTACACCAAGGGTAGAACATTAATATAAAATCTAGATCAAATACTCATTTTTCCAGTTTAAGTCATCATCAAACTACTTTAGTGATATAGCAGTACCTCTAGCACTACAGCATCTGTGTCCAACTGGACTAACAGCAGTCTGGCTTGCATTTAATTATGTTGTCCGCTCATGTTTGATTCTTAGTTGTGAGTCGCTTCGGAGAAAAGCGTCTGCTAAATGACTGCAGGATAGAAAAGAATATTCAGTCAGTCTATACACCATATTGTCATGTTTCAACCAGATATGCTATCATTTTCTGATAAAAGCTTCTTAACATAAAAAGATGCTGCTTTTGTTTGTCAGAAACTGATTATCTTTGGGCTTTGGATTGTTGGTATTTTACAAACTGTCTTGTGTTTGCAGTCTTTGTTTGTTAAAGACTGATCTAACAACCACAATAATTATGACCAGATTCTTTGATTTGTTCAAATAGAGACGCACAATTTCCATATTATCAGTCAAAAGTTTAAATACAATTTTTTTTTTTCATATTCCATCTGTTTACTTATTTTATTTGTGTCTCATTTTTGTCAAGCACATTGGTTAACTGATGTTGTTTTTAAGGTGCTACATAAATGAATATTGAATTGAACCTGTGTCTTTGGGTGAAGTGTGTAGGTCGGTGTATCCAGACTCTTGACTGGCACTTTATGACTAAGATGACTAACAATGTTTCAGTTGTCCTCCCTGAAGTTTTGCATATTTTTACTAGTTACTGCTCTGTTTCCTGCTACAGCGTGTAACTTAATACATACAGTCTGACAAAGTTTTGTATGTCCACTCTAAGCAGTTTACTGGAGATAATCCACATCATCTGTTTAGAAAATTTCAGACATTGTGAGAAATTAGTTTGCTCATTGGATATAAGTTATCATTTGACTTATTTTCTGCCACTTATTAGGACATCTCTTTGTGTCTTCTTGGCTGTTAAGCTTCTTGTTCCAAACAGTTGCAATGGACCTTTGAGACTTATACACACACATGCTCACACACATACATGACAGAGAATGTGACATATTGTCAAATTATGATTGTTTCATGCTACAAGCAGCACTGAATTATGCAGCCCTATAGAGGAAATACAATACAATAGCAAGTTTAAGACCCCAAGAGTTACTCAAGTAATTTAATGACTTAGTATATATTTTCTAGAAGACAATCTAAGTGAGTTTGGGCAATATTCTTGACACAGGCAGCAATCCTTAAATAAAACATTTGAATATTTGATCTGTTCTGTGTGTAATTTAACTTGTGTAGTTTAATTATCCATCAAAAATATGAACCATACCTTTTAAGTTGACCTTTTTTTTTCTCTTGTTTTTTTTCCCTCTGAAGATCAGACACCACCCCACTACTAAACAACTCCACCCAGGACAGGATGTTTGACACAATGTCAGTGGAGATTGAACAGCTGCTCGCCAAAGTAAGTAAATTCTCTTCAGTAAGTGTTCCTTGGAAATTCCAGAGGGCAAAAAGAAGGTTAAAAAAAGAAGGCCAGATTGTAGTCTTTGATCAGTGTAAAATGCCTCCAGATTCGTATTGGTAGTATTGGTCTCTTTCTTCTATGTATTTATCATTTTGATGTCTGAGTATTCCTGGTTACTCTGTTTTTATGCTCTGTATTCCCCCTGTTTTCCTTCTATCTGCCCATTCCCCTCATTTTCCACGTCTTCTCCAGCTGACAACGGTGAATGATAAGATGGCAGAGTACACAAACACACCGGGCACGGCTTCTCTCAATGCTGCCCTCATGCATACTCTCCAGAGACACAGAGACATTCTACAGGTTTTCACCCACTCACATTTTTGCTCTTAATCGTGTTCATTTGTTTGTTATATGCTGTATTTACTTCACTTTTTAAGTAATCTGGAGATTAATTTTATTTAATTCATAGAAGAACCAGAAGTGGTTCAATTGTGTTTTCTCTTGGTGTTTACTATTTTTAATTCTTTGTCCTTTTCTCTCGTTCACTTCAATTAATCTGGTCAGGATTACACACATGAATTTCACAAAACCAAAGGCAACTTTTTGGCCATCAGAGAAAGAGAAGACCTTCTCGGGTCTGTCAGGAAAGACATAGAGTGAGTACTCATTCATTTATTTTCTGCAGATGTTCCAGCTGTGTCACAGCTCGGTGGGGGTAGATGTTGAATGTTTCACCAGTGTTTCACTGCCTCACTTTCATGGAAATGTAGACAGTGCCGCATACAAAACAGATGACCTTGCCCCCTGCTGTATTAACAGTATCTGATGCAAGCAGGTACTGAGGAATAAAAATGGCTGAAGACATTTCACACAGCTGAGATATTGGAGACTCTGTTCAACTGAAATGATCTTTGCAGCTAGCATGCTCTTGACAAAATATCCACTATTGAAACCTTTGAAGATTCATAGCCTCTTTGGCTGTGGTGAGCGTATTGAAACAAGTTTGAGGCTCCCCCCAGACCATGAGTCTTGTAGATTTTTTTGTAATGCCGTATTGATCTGTAGGACGCAGCGGTAAGCTAACGTTGAGCACTGCAGGATTCCTATTGATCCTGTTCCATCTATCTAGGATGCAGATGTCTGCAGAGCACTCTTAGAAGTAAATGTTTTCTATAAACCCTTGGTCTCTTAGGACTATGTTTGAAACATTTTCCCACATCAAGTCATTGAAGTGCTAACATGCTAAGATGTAATTGGAAATTGTTTTGATTTCTTCAATCTTTATCAGTTTTTATAGAAGAAATTCAGTTGATCAGATTAAGTTTTATACATTGGCTTTTCCACATATACAGGTCTGTCTCAGAAAATTAGAATATTGTGATAAAGTTCTTTATTTCCTGTAATGCAATTAAAAAACATGAAATGTCATACATTGTGTATTCATTACAAATCAACTGAAAT